>JAOTQH010000011.1:4220447-4241615 GCA_025631255.1 Cornus kousa | reverse complement strand
ATAACCATATCAGATCCCGGTGTAGGAATATCAGGTGCTTTTTTTATAACCATTTACTAGAGGTTTTCAGTTTGGCATGATTTCAATAAAGATTCAAACATAAACATTTCGAGCTGGATATAATATTATTTGGATTCTAATTCTGCTATTCGCATCAGGATCGGGTGCTAAATATATTTACGATCGATTTCCTTCAAACATTAGAACAGAAGAGCAGGAAGAAAAGAGGAGGCAAATTCTTGCAGCAGCAATTGGAGCTGTAACTCATGCTCCCAAGTATATATAAATGACAAATTAAGATGTTCTCTCCATTTTTATATAGAGATATAGGCTGATTGTCAGACATGCTGCTTGTGCAGTTTTTTGCTTGTTCAAATTGTCCCTAATATTCTATTCTCTCATTTACCAGTTCACCTTCTGTGGACCCCAAAGCAGAAAGTCTGAGTCCAAGGGAGAGGGCTGTAAGTTCTGTTCAAATCTTCATTATCACCAGTAACTTGAGTGAACTTCTGCAATTATTCAAAATCAAAACATTAATATATGTTTCACAGGCTGAACGGGAGCGCATGGTTTTAGACATAAAAGTGAAGCTGCAGGTGAAACACTTAATTTTTGTTCTTTTCATTAGATTTCCAGGTAGTTCTAGAATTGTACATATTCAGTGTTACCTTGATTCCATTTTAATTGGTTTTATATATTTAAATTGCCCTTTTTTTCTTTTTTCCTTATTGGGTTTATTATTATTGTTGATATTATTATTTTTGGGAAGGGGGAGGGGAGTGGTTTTTCCTCATTTTTGTCTTCTAAGTATGAGTGATTCTTTGATTCTTATGTACATAATATGTTTGAGTTGATGAAAACTCTAGTGATGAGAAAAAGCACTAATTTTTGTCATACTTGACTAGATCTATGACAATAAATTTTTATCCATTTTTGTGCATATGTATACCATAATTAGCTAGACATATTTTTGTATGTACTTAATGCAATATGAAATAATTTTAGTTATTCTTTACATGAAGAATTAGAACTCTATTTAACTCAGTTCAACAAAGACTTTTCCAACTACTTTGGGTATTTTTCAATTCTATTCAATCTAAGTTCAGAGCCTCAGTCAAATCACATGTTACCAAATATTTATTTTACTAACTTTATCCATCTTAATTTTAAGGACTATGCCACTCTTCTATCTAGCACACTTGGCACTATCTTGTTTGCACATGTCCAAACCATCTTAATCATTTTTCCCTCCTTTTATTTCCAATTGGTGCTACTTCAATCTTTTCATGATTGTGTTCAACTCTAATCTATCCTTGTCTTGCCGCACATCCATCTCAACATTGTATTTTCTTTATAATCATTTTATTCATATGTTGTTTTTCTATTCCATAAAGAATGGTTGGTCTAATAGCTGTTTTACAGAATTTCCCTTTCAATCTTAGCAATATTTGTTGATCACGTAATATATATGATGCACTCCTCAATTTAATCCATCATGTCTTAATTCTATGATTAACATTATCTCCATCATTCATTATGAATAATTGAGTCTTAATAATAAAAATGTGCATATTTTGTACCTCTTGATTCTCAAACTTCACCACATCCCTATTTGTATTTTTGAGATTTATTAAAGTTAACACTCAATATATTCAGTTTTCTTCTTACTTCTCTTAAACCCTTTTAATTTCAGAGCTTCCCTCCAAACCTCCAATGTGGCACTTACTCCTCAACAGTGACTACAAAATCTTTGTGCATGTTACCACTTCCCCTCTCTCTCTCTCTGTCTCTCATCTTGTCTGCACTGCTGACATGATGTTTAGTCAGAAACTCAAAATTCAAAGGAAACTGAATTCAAGTACAATTGCACTACTTATGGATAGGGCTGGCATAATCTGGCATTGGCCAAATTAGGTCTAGGACCTCCAGTTAGACGTTTCAGCGTTCATATTATTCGAGCTATTGAACAGTTAAACTTGACTTTGTGTTGAGGATGTAGTTTTGAGTTTTTTTTTATGTTTTTTGTCCTTACCTTTTTAATTTTGGGGATGGTAGAGAAAAGCTGATCAACTTCAAAGTAACTGCACTATCTTTAAATTATGTACTGTATGCGATTTTTATGATGCTTCTGGTATGTTTATATTTTTATTTATGTACTTATATGTCTATTTATATACACATTACTTGGGCTTGCCTGGTTGGAGTTTAACCAATGAACAGGTTAAATATCTCTGTTCCCATAATGTTTCGTTCACTAAGAGGGAGCAATTTCACATGATGAATTTAAGATGTTCTTCACCTCCCATTTTTTTTTTCTTAGTTGGTACTCACACACACATGCCTTCGCTGAGGCTTGAACCCTTGACCTCCCTTTGGGAAGTAGGGGCCTGGTACCGCCAGGGCATTGGCCTCCCATTTTGCTCTCCCACAGTGGGAACAAAGACCAAAAACGCATCATATCAGTGAAATCATCTTTCTGGGAGATGTTTCCGTGTAGCAAATAAAGCCTTAATTTTTTTTTCTTCTTAATCCCCCCCTCCACCCCTTTTTTGGGCTGGGTGGCTTCTTACAACAACCAAGCCTTTTCCCAATTACTTGGGGTCGGCTACATGAATCCTATGTTTCCATTACACTCTATTTAAGACCATTGCCTCAGTCAATCCACATGTTATCCACATTAACTTTGGTTGATATCATTGCAGTCTTTGCCAACCCCAAGTAAGTGGGAAAATGCTTGGTTGTTGTTGTATCATTGTTGTCTTTCTTATGCTGAAATTTTTATTTTATTATAATCGTCATTTTGGTTCAAAATGGTTTGCTGTGTTAAACAGGGTTTATGGCTTCGTCTTTTGAAATTGGGACCAACTGACGATCCTCTTTCATCATTTGAATATGGAACTATCCTGGGTATGATTTCTAGAGGAGTTCGTTCTCCCTTAGATGCTTTCTAAGGCAAACTGTTTGTTTCATCTGTTGCAAATTCTGTCTGCTTAAATTGCACAAAAGGTCATGTAAATTGACTTGTACATATATATCGGCTTTTCAGCTTTGATTGAGTCTGATGCTGAGGGGATTGGCGGTAGTGGCTTTGTTGAATGCATAAGGGAGCATATACATTCAGTATGTAGCTTCAAGATGATTTAATCAATTTTCTGGGCACAGCACTTATCTTACATTTTTCCGTATTTGCACTCTCAGGGATGGCTCTGTCAATTAACTGAGGAACAGTTTATTGCTGTGAAAGAACTGGTATGCTAATTTTTTTGAGATTGTTAAAGAAATTACTTGCTACTTTTCTAATGATGTTTATTCTTCATGTAATAGTCAAATGATGTAGTTTTTTTTTTTCTTCTATATCTGTCAAAGAAATTATTTTCGTCGTGGAATTACCACTATTGCTTGAAATTTCAAATATTAGAGATTCTTAGTGGTTTGGCCTTATTTTATTTTCCCTTCTTTTTAAATTGTAAATTTCGATCTTCTTCATTCTTGAAGTTGTGAAATCTCGATCTGTCCATTTTTCTCATTTTCTTCATCCAATTGTCTTTCTCTTTCTCCTATTCTGAATTTGTGTTACCTCAGCTTAAAACAGCAATCACTCGGGCAACCTCCCGGAATGACATGGCGACTGTTAGAGATGCGCTTGAAGTTTCTTTTGAAATGTATAGAAAAGACACCAATTATGTTTCAGACTATGTCCAACGCCATCTTCGTTCTCTTTCTATCTGGGAGGAGTTACGGTAGGTGTTTACAATTTCATTTTTTCTATAAATAACGTCCCATCATTGTATGTTCAAACTCATTAGTAAGCTTATCAAGTGATTGTGAGCCTTACTAGAATGCTTTTTCATTTCTTGGGTTGTGCCCGATTGCAAGCATAGTGTAAACCCACACCTAGTTTCTACTCTCATCAGTCATAAAGAATCTCATTGAATCTTTTCTAGTCTATGAGGAAAACTCATCCTAAAGAGAGAGAGGTAGTAGGTAGGAGGGTTGTAAATCGAGCAGATAATCAAGCGAATGTGAGCCCAATACAAAAGCTCATTATACTTGACGACTTCCAATGGCAATATCGCCTTATGTACGGATAAACATTTATTTTCTGAATTAGAAATTTGGCAATTAGGGATTAAAGGAGCACTGAAATGGAAGCCTTTTTTTTTTTTTTTTTTTTTATGTATAATACAATCTATTATTAATAAGAAAGAAAAGAAAAAGAAAATAGAAGAGCGAACATGAAAGGTGACTGTTGAGGTTTTGTATGGAATGTGGCTCCCTTTAGTGATTGGTTGTCCTAAACAAACTTGGATGCATCAATAAAGGCCATTACCTTGTGTTGGTCCCACCTACATGAGGTGCCAGAAAGGGAAGACTGGAGATAGGCCTAATGTTTGGCATTATTTCAAAGAAAGTTATAGTTTTTAGGCTTGAATCCACATCCACATCCACATCCACATCCACATCCACATCCACATGCTTGTCCACCAAGATTTTATATTGCACCCAATAATTACTGTCAATTACCTACTTGACATGCATCAATGCATCTACAATACTCAAATGTTTTCTAAGGGAACATGTTTTTGTTGGAAATTCAACAGTTGAGGTTTATGTGAGTTTTCCTTCTTTAACAAACTTTTAATTGTCTAGTGTTTTTTTGCACTCACATTTATTTTGGTTTGTGTTGGAAATTCTATTAATTTTGCAACATTAGCATTTTAAGGATGTTTACTTCATTATGATTGATATATGATGTTGATTCTTGAAGAAAATGGATTTTATGTTTCACGTCCTTTTCTTGATCTTTTATCAATTTCCTATGATATTATGAAACCTCTTCGAGTTCTCCTAAATCTGACCACTAGCTTCTCAGAAGAATGAGTCAAGCCCCAAAAGCATGCCTAGTATTTGTAGAAAAGAGGATCCACAATGACACTAAGCACAGTTCATTTGTGTTGATCAATCAAGTTTTGCCCATTGCAACAAAAAAGAAGCTCCATTGCACAAACATGCTTTAAAGCTCAATAACAAATGCTTTTCTAACTGGATATTAAGCCCATTAAGGTATGCACCAACGATATTGCTCGCCTAAACTTAAGCGAACCAGCTTTTAGATAGGGCCGTCATTGACCTCCAGAAGAACAAAGTCATTGGAGTCGAAATTCATAACCAAGCACTGAGTCACCAGCAGCGATTGTAAAGCCCAGTTTTATGTCTAAATTCCGGACTATTTTGCTATCACAAGATTCAAGTTTGTAATCCTGCAACTTTTTAGTCTACCTAAATGCTTTAATATGTTCCTCCTCTCGTTCCATGATCCCCCCAAACCCTCTCGTCTCAACTTGAAAAGTTTACATTTTCCTAGAACTGGCTGAAAATTCTTCTTAACATCCTTCTTGCAACATCTTTCAGCCTTAAAAAATTAAATCAGCAAAATTTAAACATCTTTCAACCTCAAAATTTGTTTGCCTATTGAACACTTCCAGCCCCTTAAAGTGCTTGGTTCCTAAAGCCTTTTTTTTTTTTTTTTTTTTTGGCATTTCCTAGAACCCTAACTCCTAATTTTAAGGATTTCATGCAAGGCTTTGGACTCAATTTGGGTGAGAGAATTTATAAAGGGGTATCACCATCTTCGGTGTGGTCAGGAACTTTTGGTAAAAAGAATTGATGTTAATTTGTCTTGTAGGAAAACTGTACTCAGTTCTTGGCAAATGCTAGTGGAGGTCGCTTGAAAGCTTTAGTCAGCTTTACACTTGCTAGAAAAGTTACCACTGTTGCGTGGTCCTTGCATCAAATTGACCATGAAGGCAACAAATTCTTTTCCTGGACAACTCATCAGAAGAGGGAAGTGGTGTTGGAATAACTGAACTTTTTTTATTAACCAAATTTTCATAATGAAAGATAAAAATTAAAAGGAAAAAAGAAACAGTTGATTAACCAAATATTCTGACAGATCAGATGGTCAAGTCAAAAAATTGCTACGGTCATTGGGCATTTGTGAACTGCTTAGCCATGGTGTTAGTTCCACGCGAAATTATTATACTGAGTGGAAGTAGTTTTGTTGAATTATGAGCAGCACAAATGCAGGATTCTATTTTAATATAATATTGATGAGAGTAAATTTGTGATGAGTAAAATTCTGTTATTTTCTGTCAATTGGTAATTGGATACTATAGAATGTAAGAACTAGGAAGTACTGCCTTGTCCGACATTTTTCTTATATAACACTCTTGTTTTTTGAGGACTCATGCGCCTTTAATTAAGAATGGAATATAAAAAGCTTAGAAACCAAAGCTCATCTTTATGACCATTGAGTCACCCTACTTTATGTAATATTCCTGCTCTCATTATTATTCACAGCATCTTTTTAAATTTTGAGTTGCTGCTTTTTCACATAAAATCACGTCTGTTAATTTTTTATTTCATATGTTTTTAAGGGGTTCATATAAATGAAGCTTTTGACTCTCTTTGTATTGATTATGTTGCAGGTTTTGGGAAGGGTACTTCGATTATCTAATGGATCGCTCTTCAAGCAAGTAAGATTTTTGTCAAATAAAAGTCTTAGTTAAGCTTCCACTAAATTCTATAAAATTGCTTCTAAATCATGGTATACTAAATTTCTCTCCATCTTCTTGGTGCCTACTTTTTTCTTTTTTGAAGCTGTGCATACGTTTTTGTTTTGCTGTTTCGAGGGTTTGATTTTACTGAATTTGCGTTTTATGTGAGCAAGTAGTTTGTAGCTGTTTATGGAATTCATTTGACTTCTGGCATAAGTTTCTAACGGAACCCCATTAATGTATTGGCCATGCAGCGTTTTGTTATACATGATGCCGGTTGTTGTTCTTTGCTTGTTTCTTAGTGTTGCGATTCATGAGAGATAGGAGAAGAGAGAGACGAACACAAGTGAAAGATACTTCGTACACATTTCAGTCCTCACCCTAGAGGCTTATATACAAAATAAGGGTTATACACCCTAATTACACACTATAGCTTAATTACACACTAACCCTAACTATCATGGGTAATTACATAACAACCCCACATAGAATACACATTCTAACACTTAGTAAGGTTGCAACTCATTTTAGATTCTATTGGGCTTCGAAGCAGGACTAAGCCAAGCTTTGGTTTGATTAATAACCTGAAATGTGATTAGAGAATTTAGCGTTGTTTCCTAAAACCCACCAAACACTGAATTTCGACCCGAACTAAACCTACTTTGCTCTTGGGGTTAGGAAGGTTAAGTGACCCAATGAAAACTCCTATTCATTGGTGCATGGGATTCAGATGGAAAATTTGCTTCAAATTTTGTTATCTGTATCTGTATTAAGTTTCAACAAAATTCAGCAATTATATAATAAGAGTGAAGATCAACCAAATTGGGGTAGTATGAATACGTTACTTTTTCCAGATTAAAATGTCACAAAATTGATTAGTATTTTTTTATTCTACTAGAATCAAATGACAAATTGTATTGGAGTTGCTTCTTTGGTTGGAGTACGAGGTATCAATTTAAAGTGAACCTGGTGTGGTAAATTTGTTGTTTCTTCCTGCACTGATTTTCTTGATTTCTCCAGCGAGCGAATGTTTCCATCAAATTTAGTTGTCAATGATTAGGCTGATCAGTTTGATCCTGGTTTGGAGCCTTAGTTGGGACTTGCAAGGGACCTTACTTGGCTTTGCAGTACTAAAGTCCAAATGTGCCTATGCGGACTTGTTCAATTTATTTATTTATTTATTATTATTTTTTTTATCGTTAAAAAAAAAAAAATTGTTGGAAACTGAAAAACTTGATAAAAAGTTGAAAGTGTGTCCTATTAATGAGGATATATATATATATATATATTTATATATATGTAAGCTATGTGCTTCTCATTGGCTGGTTTTATGCCATTTAAAATGATGCAATTGAATTCAGGAATAATCCTACCAGACATTCAAAAGACTTTTCCCCGAAACCGTACAAGTACTGAGGTTCCCTGATGAGAATTGTAGAAATTGCTTTATTCGTTGTAGAATAGAAATATCTTTTTCTTTTCTTTTCTTTTTTCCTTTTCTTCTCCTCTCTCTCTCTCTCTCTCTCTCTTTTGGTTGTTGTTGGTATATAGCAAGTTCAATCAATTGTTGAACAGAGCTATAAAACTCACTGGACTTCATTGCCAAGGGCAAAAGCTCAGTTTTAAAGTTTTTCCTGCAGTTGCTTGCAGCTGACTTTCACACCACCAAAACACAGATCAGATGCCTCCTCTTATCGCATTTTTGGACTCTTTCAAAGTTTTTTCTTCTCATGCATATTCCCTACCTTTTCATGTGAAGCACAAAGCTGAATTTGTGTTTCCATGCAGGCAATCATCCAGACTTCTTGCTAAAGAACCGTTCTAAAATTTCAATCAATATAGTACTTAAAATGATGTCACTGTTATGCCAAGAAAGTAACAAGTCTCTTTGAGAAAAGCATACCCATTACTCTCATGTTTGCATATGATTGTTGTTATTTCAGGTCAGCCAATTATGCGACATTGGTATCAGCACAGCTAATCATAGTTGCAATACACATGGTAGTCTCCATTTTCCTCTTCTTCCTTCCCCCCACCCCCCAACACACACACACATAATTTTTTTTGTCCTCTACTGTAAAGTTCTGAACATCTTGTTTATGTTTTCAAGGCTGGGTTAGGACTTCCTGACAATAATGCTTGGTATATGATTGAAACAATTGCGGAGAAGAACAATATTGGATACAAGCAAATTGTAAGTTAATTTATATTTATCTTTTTTTTTTTTTTTCCCACTTGTTTGTATGCTTGCAGTGGCTGGCATGTTTTTATGTGAGAAGTTGTATAATTTTTAATTTCCTGGGTATGAAGTTATTTAATTTATACATATATATTTGTGATGAAGTTCTAGTATTTGTGTTTTTCCATCAATTGGTGATATCTTGTTCCTGTGATTAATACTCATAGGCATAGTTATGAATACATAACCTAAGTGGGGGATTTGCTTTTTCCTTATTGGGAGGATGGGGGTTGAATTTCAGACACCCCCTGAACTACTAATTTTCAGTGAACCTTGTGATTATCATCTATTAGAGGAAGGTATGAACAACTATTACTATGCTGATTGTTCTCTCAATTGACTAGTTGCTTCATCTCTTCATTTGGTCTCTCTCCCATGGGAAGAGTTAAGCTTGAATCCTGATTTATGATGGATGCTTTCTTAGCAACTTAGGGAACTGGATATTGATGGTATTTCAGAAATTGTAATGAAGAAGTTGACCTTGTTTTCTATAGACTGGCAGATACTGTTTAGCTGTCAAAGCTGAGATTAAGGTAAGCCGGGAGTTGGGGTTTGTTAACAACCATCTACTCCAAAAGCTTAAGCTTTTAGAGAGGGTGTAACTTTATTTATATCCTTCAACACGCCCCCTCACGTGTGGCATTTTTTTGGTCCAACACGTGCTTTTCAATTTTTTAACAACCATCTACTCCAAAAGCTTAAGCTTTTTGAGAGGGTGTAACTTTATTTATATCCTTCAACAGGGTTGTTTAAATTTTGTGGAGGTATCTACCCAAGAATTCCCTAGTTACCCTTAGAAGCTCCGCTTGAGCTCTGCTGCCAGTCAACAAATCCGCTCCTTATTTGAATCGCTCTTCCTTTCGTGCTTTGATCTCCGTGACTGATCATGTCTGACTGTTTGTTTGTTGTGTTATTTGGTGTTGATGTATTAAGCTCCACAAGTTGATGATCACTCTAAAAAGTAACTCACCATATGTGCCTATATTCTTTCCATAAAAATCTCTCATTATTGTACGTAAAACTATGTAGTGCAAGAGCATACCCTAGACTAAATATAATCCCATATCTATAGCCAGTACAAGAGTCTTATGCGAAATAGAAAAATAAAACCAATTAAATTTCTTTCCTTCCTGGTCATTTGAAGTAAATTTCACTAAATCAATTGATTTTCCCGGAAGATTTGATTGATTGACCTCTTGATCAAAGCTCTCTGGTGTGGTTTTGGTATCAATTGAAGCTCACTGTTTTTCTAGAAAAAGCTGTTCAAATATATTCACTTGATCTATAGACAATTTCATGTATTCAAAACATCTATTTAATGAATCAAAGTATCTATGCATTGTGCCATAAGAATGCATGATTATGATGAGGGATGGATGACTTGAAGAGGCATATTTGGAAGTGGTTCGGCGTGTAAATTGATTTGAAAAAATCAAGCATTTGATCAAACTTGAGTAGAGGTTAATTTTTTAGTGACATTCGGAAAAATGCTTTATCTGTAAGAATTGGGAGAAAATATATAGGGGACAATTTCTGTGAAAATAGTTCATTGTCTTCTTAAGGACATTCTCCCTTTTGTTGGATAGAAAGAATGTATGCTATGACGTGCTAGTTGTTTGCATATTCCCTAAGATTATGTAGTCGTTTAATAGGTTCTGCAAATTATTAGTTGGGCTCAATGTCCTGTGTAACTTTTTTTTTATATGTTTCTTTTTTGAATTTTTTTTTTCTTTTGCCTTATTCTCTTGATTAGATTACATTGTAAAATAATAAGATTTGTGTTTACTCATGAAAGTTCCTGCTAATCTGTTTTTCCTCTAATTTGTTTCAGATAAAAATCAGGGGAGGCCTGTCACATAATCAGCAACGGTGTATTGATTACTGGGGCACCTATGCCTTAAAGGCCCAGTCATTGTCATCCTATGGACTGCCCTCCCCACATTCACAAGATGCCAGTGATGACAGTCAGCAACCTGCCGAGGCTTCTGGTGTGGGTAGGAGCTGGGTCCAGAGCATGTTTACCAGAGATACATCATTAAGAGCAAACTCTTCTAGTCGTGTTCGTAAATGGACTTCTGACAGTGGTACTTTAGCTATATATCTTGGCACTGAATTCCCTTGCATTCATATATTCTATATTCATGTAACTATTTCATTACACGATTCATTTTCTTGAGTACAGCTGCAAATGAGAATGGGACTCCACGCAAGCAAGACCTACCTACTGCTGGGCAAAAGAAAATACAAACCAGTGTTCGCATTCTTAGGGGTCATAGTGGTGCTGTGAGTGCTTTACATTGTGTAACAAGAAGAGAAGTGTGGGATCTGGTGGGTGACCGTGAAGATGCAGGTTTCTTTATCAGTGGAAGCACCGACTGCTCGGTAGGCTAGCATAGTTGATTGTTCATTGAATCATTGTATTTTAAATTCCCATTATGGTTCCGGGAGGCACAGTTGTCTGTGCTGTCATGACAATCATGCCTAAGTTTATATGAAGTATCATATAGCCTTAATCAAAAAGAAAACCTGCTTGGACTATTTGAAGCATATAACAAAAAGCACTGAATTTCATTCAGTTAGGTTGTGATTGGGATTTCTAACCCTCTGTACATGAACTTCTTAGAGTGAGTGTTATTGTGTTCTGTGGCACAGGTTGTAAAGTAAAATGTTTTTACTTTTTGTCATAATCATACAGGTTAAGATCTGGGATCCTAGTCTTCGTGGTTCTGAACTTAGGGCAACTTTGAAAGGACATACAGGGTATTTCTATGCAATTTTCTTTGTATTCATAATTTATCAGAATTATTCTACTTCGTACTCTTCTCAATATTTGTTCCTTTTTGTGCTTTTTTTTTTTTTTTTCAATTCACATATGTTCTAACTTCCCTCGTCCCCGCCATTTCTTCCAATGCAGAACTGTCAGAGCAATAAGTTCTGATCGAGGGAAGGTGGTATCAGGATCTGACGATCAGTCTGTGATAGTATGGGATAAGCAGACAACTCAACTTCTTGAAGAGCTGAAGGGCCATGACGCACAGGTTTTTATCAAATCCGAAGTTTGCTTAGAATGCATACAATATTCTAAAGCATAATGTCCACTGAAAAGGTTACTGAAAAACAAAAGGACAAAATTCTTTGCATGTTAAAAATTAAAGAAGCCCAACCCCTACAAACATCAGCAGACAAGCATTGTTTGAGGTCATCCTTAAGTACAAATATTTCCCATATTTTCTTCAGAAATATGCACCAAAACCAACGTGGCAGCCTCAAATATGGATCCAACCAACAAATGTAAACCAAGAGCATATGCTGGTTGCATTTGTGGCTTAAAAGCTCGATATGTCTGCCATTATGTTGACGAATTTCAGCTCTTGAAGTTTGACTTACGACTTTAAGTTAATCCACATTTTGTTCTCCTATTTAATATTTGGAACTGACAAGTGGCCCTCACATTTCTTCAAGATAATGCCATAAATATATGGGGAATGTTCATAGCACAGAATGTGTTGGCACTCTTGTGGTTGACTTTAATGAAAAGCTATATGGCTTTGATGTTCCCAAAGCAAATTGCATTTAAATTTAATATACTCATTCTAGATCTGTCCTAAGGATTGCTCTCGGTTGTTGTTGGATACATTAGATATACCTGTACACCATAACTATTGCATATATTCTACTAGACATGTGCAATCATTTAAGATATACCTGTTAGATACATTCGATATACCTCTCTTAAGTTTGACTCTTTTGGTACATCTCATGCTTTGAATTGCTTAGGCAGGGCAAGCATTTTAGTGATTGGTAAATACTGTTTCGATGGATGACTGTAATGGTGATTTATTCCCTCCATTCATCCTTGTAGGTTAGCTGTGTGCGGATGCTGTCTGGTGAACGTGTTCTCACTTCTGCACATGATGGAACTGTAAAGATGTGGGATGTAAGAACTGATACATGTGTTGCAACTGTTGGCCGTTGCTCAAGTTCTGTTCTTTGCATGGAATATGATGACTCAACTGGAATTTTGGCTGCAGCTGGCAGAGATGCGTAAGTAATTATTATTATTTTTTAACTGCAGTTATAGTGATGAACTTATGAGTTGAAATTTTAACCATATAGTGGCTGCTGTAAGTTACAAAGTTATGATATTTGTCTGTAACATCTTAATTAAAAAATCCTTGCATTGTAAATGCTAAAATTTGTAGGGTTGCAAACATTTGGGACATCCGTGCGGGCAAGCAGATGCACAAGCTTTTAGGGCATACGAAATGGATCCGGTGAGCTAATACAGCACAGAAATTGTTTCTAGTTCCTTCTTATCTCTCATAATGATGACCATAGGGAACTGATTGATTTATATATCAATGTGCAGGTCAATTAGAATGGTTGGGGACACTTTAATTTCTGGTAGTGATGATTGGACAGCACGAGTGTGGTCTATTTCTCGAGGAACATGTGATGCTGTTCTAGCTTGCCATGCTGGTCCTATTCTGTCTGTGGAATACTCGATATCAGACAAAGGAATAATAACAGGTTGGCACCTTATTTCTGTCTTTTCTTTTTTATTTCTCTTGAAGTTGCATTAATGTTTTACTTGTGCATTTTAGAAAAGTTGTTTTTTTTTTTTCATAGTTCCATCACAAATGGCGAAGTAATTTTTTTTTTTTCTCAAACATGATTGCCATCTTTTCAGGTTCAGCTGATGGACTGCTTCGATTTTGGGAAAATGAGGATGGTAAGAGCACAGCTAAAATCTGTCAATTCAGTTGAAAACTCCATGCTGTTAGCAATTGTTAAGTTGGATACCTGTTGAGAGTATACATATCATACATGATGTTTCTGATGGCTTTTTGGACACATCAACCATCACAAATGTCTTTTCTGCTTGATACTGTGCATAAGAATGTATTCAAGACACTGAAACTCACCATTAATCTGTGAATTCTTAGTTTGTTTGATAATTTACTATGAACTGGTGCTTAAAATCATGGTAAAGTCGTATCTTATGACTAATGGTTTTTTAGAAAAATATAAAAAACCACTTGCCTTACAACCCCAAATCTATCTTTGACCTTCACGCCTTCTCACCACTGCACTCTCACCATCTCAGGCAGCCATGCTCTCCGGTCCACCACACAACATATTTATATATTCATACTATCTCCTATCTTCGCTGTTTGTCTTACAGTCTTACGTTTTTCATATTTGTCATGTCAGTATATCCAATTCTTGTGTCCCATTGCTGTGTCTGTGTTGCATGGTTTTCCAGCTTTTTTGTCTATTTTGCCACATCTAGAATGAGCACTTAGCCGAGACTATTTCATTAAACTTGGCCTAGACTGTAGAGGTTAGTGGTTTCCAAGTATTCCGTTCTCTGCCAGAAAGTAAATCCCTTCCGTAGCAGCTTTAGGGATGCAACATCATTCGAAGGTGAACAGTGCATGCTGTTTATGCATGAATATGGCCTTCCAATTTAACTCATCAATCATTGGCATTGTATGACCTACTTAAAACAAATATGTGACGACTTATGGATTCAATTCGTTATATTGGGAGTTGGGACTGTAAAGTTGTCTCTCATTGGAGAATGGTAAATTTTAGGTGCTTCCAACTTTGTCCATCACCTGCAACAATATATTCTGCTTTTAATCGTACTAGATTCATGGAATACACATGGAACTAAAAATATTTTGTTTCTCGTGTGCAGGAAGTATAAGATGTGTCAAGAATGTTACTATTCATAATGCTTCTATATTATCTATTAATGCTGGCGAACATTGGTTGGGGATCGGAGCAGCTGATAATTCAATGTCCCTCTTCCATCGGCCTCAAGAGAGACTCGGTAGTTTCTCTAGCACTGGATCAAAGTTAGCAGGATGGCAACTCTACCGAACACCACAGAGAACAGTTGCAGTGGTATTTATTCTTTTCTTTCTGCTATAGATATTTCTTAGAATATTCACAAAGTCACATGCGTGTTTGTGTGCGTGTGTATGTGTGTGGTTATGGTAGCAGCAGGTGCGAGTAAATAATGCATGACCTCTGCTGTCTGAAACATACTGCTCAAATTTATGAAATTGTTCTTATTTATTAGTTGGTTTATTTTGTTATTAAGATTGTGTTGCGTAAAAAAAAGATGATTTTGCACACTAGAGAAAAGGAGCACGTCCCTGGAAACCTTCTCAGTAGATATTGGATACCCGTATGCTAAATAAATAGTATTTCTTGGCTTTCTTAAATCCATGGCCTTTTTTTTTGTGGTGAATTCTTTTGTGTGTGTTGACAATGGTCTTTTATTTCTATGGTTTCAGGTAAGATGTGTGGCATCAGACCTTGAAAGGAAAAGGATTTGCAGTGGTGGTCGTAATGGGCTGCTTAGATTGTGGGATGCCACTATCAACATTTAAGTTTCTTTTGTACTTTTATGTACATCTGATACTCTAATTTTGTATCGAATCTCAAGCTATTACTTTTTTCACTGCGATGGAAGCATATATGTTGTGTAATGCCGTTTGCTTGGTTTTCTTTGATTCACTAATCCTGTGCCAATTATTGTAAGCTTGTCAATTCTATGTTAAAAAATAAAAATAAAAAAAATTCAGGCGACACCCTAATTGTTAATACAGTTTTTATTCTCCTTGTGTGGTTCTTTGGTTGCTAAGAAAACAGGACAAATAAATAATTATTACTATTTTAAATTAATAAGAACTAGAAATATTGTTATTCTGAATCGATCCAGTTTAAAGATGCGTTTTTTATTTTCCTTTTCCCTTTATCTCTTCTTCTCTTTTTCCTTTTTTCAGTTTACTATATATGCACTTTAGTATGTACAAGAATTTGGTTGGTAAATACAGAGGCATATTAAAAAAAAATAAAATTCACTGGACTATTATTTGGTAAAAGAAGTGTTGATATTTTAAATTTTGATTTATGGAGGACGTAACTTAAAACACGTTCATCCTGTTTAAATGGAAATGGTTATGAAAGTCGTACCTTAATGTAGTATATAGGATAATATTTGCCTACTTGTAAATAGACACCTAATATGTAATTACAAAATAGGGAAAATAAAAAATAAGGAAAATCATTTTTTATTTTTTTCTCGGAATGAGTTTGTTCATCCGTTTATTGTTTTCCTTATTTGTAATTGGAGCGCATAATTTGTTCTTCTAATAAGCACTTCGTTTTACTGTTCAATCAGTTGGCAAGGGGTTGATTCTACTTGAAAGTTGTGTGAAAGGTCAACCCAATTAAAGTAGGTCAACAAATTATTTTGTAATTGAAGCTGACCAACTACGCTTCATATTTTTCCTACCCCACCTCGAAGTGTCTATGCTCCATCAAAGGTATAGATGAACCACGAAGTGGGACTCACTTATATAACTTTATTAAAAGCATGGTAAATTAAATATGAAACAAAAACCAGTGCCATATATATTATTTTCGGAGTTCTCATATTTTTGTATACAAAATTAAGTGAATCTTTATTTTTTCTGACAAATAAAAATAACACAGCATAGCTTGAACTTGGGAAAGCAAATTAATACAAAGGAGCAATAACAACAACATTTAAAGGGACACGGCACGACACGACTGTTGAGACGTTTGCTCAACCCATCATCATTGTTTGGTTCGTTGGAGGCACCATGCCAACTTCTTGCTTCTGATGCCTGCCCAAGTTTCCCTGCCATCCTGCAAATTAATAGATATATATATATATATATATATAATGTTTTAGTGTTTGTATGTATATATTATCACCAAAACAAACCAATACATGGGCAACATATGTATAAATGTTAAAACAAAATCAATCATATATATATATATATATATATTGTATAAAAAAAAAAACATTTAATTACCTATAGAAGGATCCAATCCCCTGCGCTGGAGCTCTCTGTACTCTTGACAAAGAGCACACCACTCACAGAAGAAGTGAGTAACCCAGTCCGGTCCCGGAGATTCAACAAGTCCATAACGACTTCTTAGCTTTGTCCGATAAGTGCATGACATTATGCATGGCAACCCAATGAAGGCTGCAATTAAACCATACAGCAATCCGCTTGTTCCACATGCTGTAAAATTGATATACCAACAAATTAATATTATATACATATATATAAAAATTGATTAATTACAACTTCAATCTTCTTCTTCCATGATTTTACTTACATGTGTGCCCATTGTCCACAATTTCTGCTATCTGCCCAAATGTCACGCATGGAAAGAATGCCGTTGCAATAGCTGAAACATATATGATTCAGAAGTTTGCGTCACACACCTATTAAATATTAATATATTGTCTAATCCTCATATTGTGTGTCAGTGTGTGTGAGAGAGAGAGAGAGCTATATATGAAATAATTACCATTATTGGGGTCATCCATGCAATCAAATAAGCCTGTACTCCAACCCATGTTACCAGGAGGCTGTTGTTGGTACTGTAGTGGAGTCCCCATGGTAGTACCATTCATTGGAAGAGTCTGTTTAATAGGAGAAGGCTGCATTGTCGGAAACCCGGGATGTCCACCCATCTGTGGCGGCGGCTGAGACTGTTGATAACCTGCACTACTTTGTGGAGGAGGGAATGCTACTGGTTGAGGAGGAAAAGCCTGTGGATTGGCCTGTGGAGGATAGGTTCTTGGCGGTGTCCATACTGGTGGACTTTGTGTTGCATTTGGTGGTGGACCTTGAGGTGGGAACGGCACAGCCTGGGCCGGTACATATGTAGGGTTAGGTTGTGGTTGTGGTTGTGGTTGTGGCCAGAATTGTTTCTGGGGCTCATTTTCAGGTGGATTTGATGAATTGTCCTGTTTTTCTTCACTGTAGTAAGGCTGTGGTGGTGGTGGTGGTGGAGGAGGAGGAGTTTCTGGTTCATAAGGTGGTGGTTGCGGATATTGTTGATCAGGCTCAGTTTGGTCATTGTAGTAAGCAGGAGTGGGATCTTCTTGGGTACGTCCCATTTTAGCTCTGCTATCTCTCTTTGCTTATGGAGAGAGAGAGAGGTGGTATGGAGCTTATGGGCTAAGTAGAGGAGGACTTATAAATGCACTTATTCAACGGAATGAGATACATACTCTCACACTTTCTTTGAATTCACGGTATCGCATTCCCATTAAAAAAAAAAAACAAACAATTTATGCTATAGGGGTCGATTACTTCAGCGGACGGTTTTTGCATTCACATAACATAATGCGTACCGTAAAAGTACCAACCGTGAATCCCTCACAAAATGTGTTATTATATATATATTTTCCTGATATTAATCTTTAAATTTGGGTCATGTTAGGGACCACTAATAAAACTAAGATCACTAAATTTGTGATATTGTTTGTTTTGATATTACAGTAGAGAAAATAAAATAAATTTTTAAAATTTTCAAAATAACATGATTCTAATTCATACCCAAAATACTCTCTTAAAAAAAATTATGATTTTGACATTGACCAAAAGTATCAGTTTAAATATCATTTTTCTTTTTAAAATAGATTTCTTTAATGGTGGAAGGGTTCTAGAGAATAAAAGCCCTTTCACCTACTTACATCATATGAACAAAAAAAAAAAAAAAAGCAGTTAAATAATATTATTGTTTAAACATATGAATGATCAAGTCAACTAGCCGTAAGACATACTCCGTGAAGAAAATTTTACAAAAAAGAAAAGTGGAATAATTTTACTACGTAATTCACAAGTTGGACATAAAATAAAAAGATTGTGTGAACCTTATAAAACAGCTGTAATTGGTTAGAAGAAGAAAGAGAGAGTATAATTGTTTGACTTTAGTTTCGGTTGACTTTTTACAGATAATGATGATGATGATGGGATGATAGTGGAATTTGAGAGGGAGTTGACGTTGACGGAGTCAAGTCTTTGTGATAACGGCTGGCACCGCTCCGCAGTTGGGGTCGAACCATGTGCGCATAACCTTTCAGGATACAATACCATGTGTACTCAATTCAAGCCTTTATTTCGAATCAATTAAATTAAAATAAGTTAAAAATAATAATATGAAAAGTACACTTAAATACTGTCATGGTCAAATCTCATTGAAATTCTGGCGAGAAAAACACCGGAGGTTGCCGGAGGTGGCAAAAGAAATTGCCTGGAAAAGAGTCCATCGTTTTAAAATAAATTCTTTTATTATATCATATATGTTTCAATTCAATCAAAAACTTATTTTGAAGTTTCTTTTGTAATATCTTTTTAAACTATTATGAGTTTATATTATTAGTGCAAACAGGCACATATTGGTATGGAGTCACATACAACATTAAATATCGTTTTTTAAGAGTTATTATAAAATAACATTGTCAAACGGTATTTAAAAAGGTAAAGGTTTCAATTCTCTTACAAATGTGTGAATTTCTTGTCGAGGTTAAAAAAAAAAAGTAAAGTGAGAATTCAAATTGTAATAGAGATAAAGTAGATATATATATGTGTGTGTGAGTTTCTTAGCCCCCTACAAAGTGAGAAGAGTGTCATAATTTCAATTTGACATCTCGCACTACATATCTAATGCACTATACAGGAACTAATTAAGCAGAATTTAAGTTCTATTGTTCTCTTTGTGCAACCGATCGAGCTTGGTAAGAAAACCAATCAAATAATATCATTTTCCTAATATATACATTGTATAAGATACTTCTTCAGTATGTTCATGTATCTTTCCATCTTTTATAAACAGTAGTCACAAAAATTAGAATGACCACGAAGATTATGCATCACACGAGAGTTTTAAATTTTGAGTATGACATAAAAAGAGTCTCATGATAAGAGTTACCTCTTGCTTGATAAGCACATCAGTGTGAAGAAGTAAGTGGTATTGAAATCACCTGTTTTGAGCCACTGAATTCTGGATTTCTACTTGAATGTTGACTCCTTAGCTTCTTTGAGCTTCTTATAGGTAAAGAGAAGTTCTCTTTTCTGCATTCTCAATGAGAGGTCATTCGGGAGATTATCAAGGGCTGATTGGCAAGCATAGAGCTCACCCTTTGCAACCTTCACTTTCTCTGAGATGTCAGAATAGGTGGTGAATAACTGCTGTTTGAGAGGCTGCTTGAGCATTTTAAGTTTTGATATAACTTGAAACATTTTATGCCCTGTGACTGGTGTATCCCAAACAAACTTTACAATGCCCAAAAAGTTACCATGCTTGCTCCAATAGCTAAAGAATCTAAATGGAATTCTCCTTTGAGGGTTAGGAGTGCCTAAAGTAATTATTACAGGAAATGGCAACTAGAGAGTGGGAATGTTCTGTGCCATGCATCATTTGTGAGAACTCTATCTAACTTTCTTGAGATATTAGCCACCCCTAAGATTTTATTAGTCCAAGAGAAGAGTAATCTAGTGAACTTAAGATCATCAAGGTTAGCCTTATGCAAGCACTCCCTAAATTCCATCATGGGTTGAGAGACCCTATCAGAACCGCCAAAATTTTCACGTGGTGACCTAATAATGTTGAAGTCACCTGCTAAGATCCAAGGAGATGTGGTGAGAGAGGTTGTAAGTCTTGTGATGTCACTCCAAAGTGATTTCTTCTCTTCAACAGCATTGGTACCATAGATGAATGAAATAAATAATGTGGTTCTTGAGCTTAGAATGGTTGCAGAACAATGAATCATTTGCCATGTGTGGTCGATTACTTGCAGGTCAATTGTATTATGGTTTCAAAGAATCCATGTTATTCCTAATGGTGAGTGATTGTAATTATGGGTTATGCTCCATGAACTAGCCAAGAACTTGTGAACCAACTCCATATTGGCTAGGCTAATTTTGGTTTCAATGATGGACATTACATCAACTTTATTATCTCTCATGAGGGCTTTGACCTTTCTTTATTTGTCAAAGCCATTTAGGCCTCTGATGTTCCAAATGGTTAGAACCATTTAACAGTGTTGAAAAATTTGCCACTGAAGAGCATAATCCCCTTCTTGGTTGCCCCTAATCCTCTGTGTTTTTTATTTATTTTACTGGCTGAAGTGGTAACTGTAACTTCTAGGTTGTGTTTCTCCATTAGGGGAACAAATGAGGTGGCATCTGAATCAGGACCATCTTTATATTCTGACTGTGAGTGGTCATTTTAAGCTATCTTCTATTGCAGGAGCTGTGTAGACTGATTTGAAGGATGACAGTGACCTAAGTGGAGTGATAAGCGCCGAATGTTGTACATTCAAGCGCCCTTAATTGCATTAGTTAAGTCCGTTAATTGATTATTTTATGTAGATTACCTCCATTTGCATGTTTTTGTACATTTTCAGGTTAAATTGCAAAAAGGAAGTAAAAATGATGCCTTGTGGAATTTTGAACAAAAAGGATGCCATTTCTGAAATTCTGGCAGCAGTGAAGCCCGAACTTTGTTCGCCATTTTGACCTA
>JAOTQH010000011.1:4195649-4210100 GCA_025631255.1 Cornus kousa | reverse complement strand
GTGTCAAAAAACGAAAGATGTTAAAACGACTGCATCTGAGCATGCAGTAAAGTTTCATATTTTGGTTATGTGATTGGAATTTCCATGGAACCAAGATGTTATGATCTCTATTTATCAGCAGAGACTGAAATCACAAATCTGAAGTCAGTTACTCGATGGACGAGGACTTATGAAAAGTCCTTTTTGGGGTCTTCGAAAGGGAAAAAAACAACTCAGAATGAATGAACTTCCATGGGTGGGTGTCAACTGAAGTCAACTGAGAAGCACAAAGGAAACTAGAGAGTCTAAGAACCAAAAGTAGTAGAGGAAAGAAATTTCAGTCAAGGGTTGGATGTGGAGGACAAGTATGTTCATTGGTGATCGACACTGGGAGTTATAATATTTGATATCATTGAGATCGAAGATTGAACCACCCCCGGTCACCAGTCATATCTTGTGCTTGGATCACTAACACAAAGTCAAAGGTCTATAAACTGCATCCAGTAACACTTGGCATTGTCAAGATGATGAGACAATTATATGTGCTGTTTTGCCACTTGAACTTTGTAAACACTTTTGGTTCAAACATAGATGTATGATTGTGATGTGCATCATGCTGGATTTGTCAACACTCGTTTTTTCTAGGTGGTTCTAAGAAGTATAATCCTTTTCCAGACTTGCAAGCTTTGAAGTGGTTTTGGAAGAAAAACTTTTTACTGATTTAACGAATCTCTCTACCTAATGACATTCTTAGACCTGCTCCGAACTCATAGGAGTCGAGTTGTTTCAGCAGAGGGGAATTGGTGATGTCTTTATAAGTTGGCTGGACTAATATATAGATTTTGGAAACCCAATGGAAAGGTTGTGGACTTCATTGAATCATATATAATGTGCTTTATTTACTTAATAGTTTTTATCCTTAAAATAAAGAAGCTATTGTGGAGGTATTTTACTGAAGCAGTACTATTCATGCCACCATATTGTGTCATTATAGATTGTTACTCCTCGTGCTATTGTAGCAGTGTACTATTATGGTTTTCTATATTTTTCTATGCTTGGTTGTCTTTCTTCTAAATGTTAACTAAGGTTTGAGATTTATTGCAATTGTTAAGATTGTTTATTGGAGTTTTAAGCCCATAAAAAGGCTTGGAATCATCTTCGTGGAATTGGTGAATATTGAATTGAGAATTTCAGCTCTGTGCTTTGTTTAGTTGCATGAAGTTCACAAATGGTGACTGAATTGGAAAAAAGGATGCAAATGCGAAGTTGGAATAATAGCCTTTATTGACATCAAACTAGGCCTGGATTGTGTTTTCTAAAGGTGCTTCGTATTTCGGTGGGAATCAGTAGACATGCCAAAATATTGAATAGTTGCTTATATGCTGCATATCTGAAAGGAACTAGAAAACCTAGAGAAGCTTCTTATGTTCATTCCTGGTTTGTTTTTCTTCCATATTGTATTTTTCTTTTTTCTTTTTCTTGTTTCCTTTCAGAGAAAGAAATTGCGTTCAAATTAATTCAATAGATCAATGGCTTGAAATTTTATTGCATGCATTACTTTTCGGTAGTTAAGCTTATCTAGCCCTTCCTAGTATTTAGATTACAAAAGTTATAAATACTATTATAAGACCACACCTGGACCTGTGCCACCGTAATACCCTATGCTGCTCCTTCCTTGCTTCACTCCATGGGCTGAACGGATGCTACCTTATTATTATTATTTATTTATTGAGAATTGAAGGTAGCAGCTCATTTTATTCAAATTCCTGATGTCATTTTCGAGAACAACCATCAATTCAAATTGAGGTATAAGTATTTTATCCCCCAAAATATATGTGATTTCTACAAAAGTTCATACCTCATCAACTCAACAAAGTCTTTTCACAGTAAAAGGGTTGAGCTGGTGTTCAATGGGGGAAGTGATTTAATTCAACTTAATGTTCTTACAAGGCTAAGGGCAAGGCCAGAAGGAGCATGGCATTGAGGCAATGTGAGAAGGCATGATTCTATGTGGCTTAATAAGGATTTGGTACTTGATAGAGCTAAATTACAAAAGGGACTTATTTAGAAGACCACAAGTAGTTCTAATTCTAAGGCTTTGTGGCATTGAGTTGAACCGACTTCCTATTTAACACAATATGCCAATGGCCTGGTATAACAGCTATAATTGGGCTGCATTTTATTGTTATTTCTATGGTTTTGTTTCCTTTTTTCCAATATTTCTACATTCATCTTGTGTTTTTGCCATAGGAAGTACATGGAGTTTTGGGTTATACCTGCACCTGTAATATTATTGTTCATTCTCTGGTTGCAGCGATAATTTGGATTCAAATAGCATCCTGGAGAATTCTCTAAGTGCCAAGGAAAAGATAATCTCCGAACTAAACATGGAACTTCACAATATTGAAACCACCTTATCAAATGAACGAGAACAGCATGTGAATGAAATCAAGAAGTTGAATTTGATGCTCATTGAAAGGGTATTTTTCTGTTTCAGCACTAGTCCTTGTTTAAAATTAATACACTTATTGATTAGCAAGTAAATGAAATTTTGCCTTCTTAGGAAAGTCCTCTTCATCTGCTTGTGCTCCAATAACAAAGTATCATGAAAATGCTTTCTTTCATTTTATACCTTTTTGAGGCTTTTTCCAATAAGGTCCTTTATTTCATTTTTTTCTTAGTTATTATAATATATATGTTATTTATTTCCCTTCTCCTGCTTTGACTTTCCCTACCCTCCGGCCTGTCAATATCAAATTGATTATTTATGTTGAATAGCAGTTGTTTCCTTCTTATATATATATATGTGTGTGTGTGTGTGTGTGTATTTTATGTTTTAGTTGAGGCGCCTTCTCTTATATTATCTGACAGAAACAGAAGCATCTAATAATTAAAGACATGCATGTTAATACTGTCATCCCTATATGGTCCGCTGTCCACAATATATTACGAGGGCAAACTGGTTCAGCTGGTATGGGTCCTAAATATATGTTGATGGTAAGTGTCCCATACAAGTGCTGAGGACCCACAAAATGCAAGAAGAAGACCAATGCAAACTTTATGGTGATATGTTTGCCAGACTATGTCATTAGGCCATCAACTACAGCCATTAACTTTGTTTGGCTGCCATCCTACCACTCATTGACCTAGACTCTTGGTTTAAGTCTGCCTCTGTACCAGTACTATTTTGTGTTTGGAGACGGGTTTAGGTCAGTGTCTCCATTCAGAAATCCACTCATGTTGATTAATTTTATCCTTTTCTTTTCTTTCATTTTTAGATGAACTGCGGTAGCTCCAGCTCAAAAAATGTTTCATATTCTCATATATTTTTAATTTTATATAAATGAACAGTTTCTTACTCAGTTGCTCTATATTTATATGGCTGGCTTTAGTAAGGTCTTCTTAATTTCATAATGTTTGGTTTAGTTCTTGCATGGTTATTAACTGCATGAATATGGGATTACTTTATTCATCTGCATATATATATATGTCGTCATGGATGGCTTTGGTTTCCTTTGGGAGAGCTCCCCATTTGAGCGACTTATTGCAATATATATATATATTGCTAGCTTTTCCAAACTAAAAAGTTCTTGCTATATATATAAATTTGATAAGGAAGATTTCACTTAAGTCGCTCAAATGGGGAGCTCTCCCAAAGGAAACCAAAGCCGTCCATGACGACACTAAAACTTTAAACTATCCACAAAATCCAAAAGAAGATCCATAGAATTACAATTCCGCTCATTTACCCAAAAAAATAAGGAAGACAATATATTGTCTTTGAGAGACCAAATAGGATACTCCTCTCGATATTTTAAATGGTAAACAGTCTGGAAACTCATGAAAATGCTTGGAAACATGAAACGTTGAGGGAACTTTTATTTGAAGATAAGCCTCGGAAATAATTATTTTATTATGTCTAACACCTGCAGACCCATCCACAACAGGACACTAATTTGGATTTGGAAAGAATATTTAAATTATACAAAGGAAAAAGTATTGAGTTATATGAAATTTCTAAGATTTCAATACACAAAAATGCAATTTATGTGAAGAAGTTATAATTGTGTGAAAAATAATTGTTCATCTTTAGGTAATGACCAAACTGCCCTTGCTAAAACAAGACACCACTTTGAGTACGCATGCGCACCACTTTTAATATACTCGCACACCGTTTTAGGTCAAAAGTGCACCACCTTCTATAAATGCCTTAAAAAGGCTACAAGGGCAGTTTGACCATCATTTTTAGATAAACAGTGCTTTTTCTTGTAGCCAGCCCTACTTACTTTACATTTTATAAATTTTTGTGCATTGAACTGTGACTTTCAATGTAACTGTAATTTGAGAGCCCTAAATACTCATTTTGCAGTTTTCACTAATATATTTTCGAGGTAAAGTTCCTTAGAATGTAAAAACTATGTTTAAATGATAAGTTTTTAATTAATTTAATATTAAAATAATAATAATAATAATAATTTAATATTGTAAAATAATACATTACTGGTAAACCTACTACCTTGCTGGTTGGTTTCCAGCAATGATTGTTGAGTGATGATATTTGATTAGCTAAGAAAGAACACTACTTGGGCAAAGTTTGCACGCTCTTCTTTACCTTCTCCAAATTCTGTTTCATCTTCATTCTTTTTTATTTTTTTCTTTTATAGTGCAATTTTTCTAATGTTCCTGAGTTTTCTTGCTTTTAATAGTCAAAAAGCTTATAATCTGAAAAATAAAAAATTGTGAGCAGCAACTTTGTCTGCTTTCTTCACTCAAGCATGTGTTTATGTTGAAATTGAGTAAACTAACTTCGTTTCTGTCTAAACACACTAGTTTCATAGTTCAATAATGGTTTCATTTTGGTAGGCCAGTAAGTGGAACCATTGCATCTATTTCTGTGTGCAATGAAACAAAAATTTACTCATTGCTTGAAATGTGTAGCAACATGTCTCGTGTTTGAAGGTTGATTTGTCAGAATTCTTTGACCTTTCAACTTCAGATTTCATAGTTTCTGTTTTTAAATTGGTTCTCCGTATCGAGTAATTGTTTTCAGCTCTGTGACATTTTTTATTGTTTGTTAACCAACAGGATGTTGCTCTTGAGGAGATCAAGAAAGAGCTTCAGACAAGGCCAACCACAAAATTAGTTGATGATTTGAGGAAAAAAGTTAAAATTCTGCAGGTGAATCCATCTCTTCTCTATAAATTTGGTTGACCTACTGGTTTAGTAGTCCTCATAATCAAATTCAACTTATCTTAGTTTACCTAAAAGTTATGGCAACACTTCAAAATTACCATATTTTTTTTCTTTCCAAAACTCGGTCAAATTATTGGAGTTGTGCCTGCACAGAAAGCGCAAATCTCATTAACTGTGATGAACTGATAGTACAATTTACTTTCATCGATTTTTTCCCCCATTACTTTCATTGTTTTTTAACTTGATTCTTTAAAAAAAAATTAATTTGCCAACTTATTAATTACCTGAAAATAAAAATAGGAAAAAAAGGAAATTTGTCAATGATGCATTTAAAACATAGTTATAGGATTGTCACATTAATGTTTACATGGCATCATCAAGATTCTAAGCATGTTGAAGCAAGCGAATAAAATGCTTTCCACTAGTTTCTGAGTTTTGATTGATTATTAATGTTTATTTCTTGATTGGAATGATGATGAATTATTTAATGCCCTGAAAAGTATTGTTTCTCGAGGATGTCAGTGATATCGTATCTTTTAACCAAGTTTGACAGTGGCCCTTCAGCTTCAGATAAATGAGTTAAAGGCCAACTGAACTAAGCTAAATTAAGGTCTCTCAACTTCCAACCTAATTACAGTTTCTTAGCTAAATGAATTTATGAACCGTAGTCTGGAAATCCTTATTCTAACTAACTCGACGTGCTCTCACACTAAAAGATAAATTATAGTATAGGGTCTTTGGAGTTGAATTTGTTCGTTGATCTTCATGAAGTAAGGATGCATTGTGCTTGCAATTCACCTATTTATTTCGCTCAACAATCACGTGGTGATGATCCTGTTCAACATTCCATTGTTATATGCATAGGCAGTGGGTTATAATTCTATTGAGGCTGAAGATTGGGAAGTGGCTACTAGTGGGGAGGAGATGAGCAGACTGGAGTCTCTACTTCTTGATAAAAACCGGAAAATGGAACATGAGCTCACGCAGTTGAAGGTGTGAAATCTTTGACTTGGCTCCTTTATTATTTTGTCTTTTCCATTTTTTTTATTATCAACTACAAATATGCTTGGATTTCCAACTAGATCTGGGGGCACAGTAACAAGAAAAGTTAATTTGCTGCTGATGTAGACGTCTGTTTTATTTTGGGTATATTTAAAATCATATTTAAACTTTTAACAGTCTACTAATTAGATGTGGTTGTCATTATTGCCTTTTTCTACTGCTTTCAGGTCAGAATTTCTGAAAAAACTTCTTTGTTGGAAACAGCAGAGGGCAAGATAGCAGAACTTACGGCAAAGGTTAACGAACAACAGACATTAATACAAAAGCTAGAAGATGATATACTAAAGGTTTGTTTCAATGATTTCTGAAATTCTGAGAAGTGATTACTTATTAGCAACAGATCTGCAGAATTTTACATGCTATTCTCATTACTTTGGCCTTGATTTGGGGAAAAAACTTCAATAAACAGTGTTTCCATGTCATTTTACTGGCATGGTACACCAACTACTCAAATCTTGGCATGTATTAGACCACTCAAGCACATCTCACATGCATATATGTGTTTGCATAAAATGCCAGGTAGTCGCATACTTGTATTGAGTATGCCCTTCGTGCTTGCATGAAAATATATAATTGGTTGTTGATACTAGATTGACAAAATGACATAGTATCACCATTGCATTAAATACTTACTCCTTGATTTGGAATATTTGAATAGTTAGACCTGCATATTTGTGTCAAGACATCATTTGATATGGCATAATGATGTTCTGTATGAATTGCTACTCAAGATACTAGAGTGCATTAAGTTCTTAACATTTAGTCATCAATTACTTCTTTTTATGCTTTGAGCTCTTTACGTTTATGCAGGGTTACAGTTCTAAAGATCGAAAAGTAAATCTATTTGATGATTGGGATCTTCAGGAGTCTGGGGCAACAGATCCATCTGAGGTATATCTTACCTTTCCTTGTTTCTTTGCATTAAGCATTGCCAAATCAATAATGCTGCAGTAAATTATCGTGTAGATGTACTTTGTTCTTGTTATTCATGCTATTTATTATCTTACATCTGACCTTTAATGCCTTGATTTGATTGCAACCACTTTTTGATGGGAAGAGCTACCTTGAATCATCGGTTCAGTTTGGCTATGATGAGCCTTAGCTTAGACAAGTAAATATGAACCGCTGTCAATAGGATCAGCCTAATATCACAAGAGCTTACTGAATATACCTAGGGTTCAAAGGTGCATCTTGTAAATGAGTTTTGATTGGCAACAAATATAAATGTTATAGATATGTGTTTATAGCACGATTAAAATGACGTATAATTACTTGGAATTAGAAGCTAAACAATATACCTTCGTATAAATAGATATTGCTCACTGACAATAGGTAAATTTGTAAACAATATCTTGTATCCGTACAGAGTTTGTTTCCACTACTATAGTTTCCTTTTACTTCTTATTTAAACTCAGCTATATAAATTCTGAATAAGTTGTATATATGCATAGATTTAGTGATAACAAGGATCATGCAGATAAAACATCTTTTAATTCTGCATGATGTGTTTGGATCCCCTGCATAGAACTCAGAAAATTTATCAGAAACTTGGTAGAAATTGGAAGTCATGCTCTAAAGCTCATTGATCGTCAAAATATACTTTCTTAATGCCATAGCGTGATGACAATTCAACTGACTAGAGATCGGTCTAGCCTATGTCACTTATATAACACCAACACCCACCCATCCCCCTCCGTCCCTCCCTCCTCCTCCTCCTCCTCTTCTTCCTCCTCCTCCTCCTGTTCTCTCCGGGCCTCTTGCTGAAATTGATCTGAGTAGAGACCTTTTGACTACTTGTAAGATTTTCAATTTTAATCATCTAGAGGTAGAATAAACTGATAGGAAAAGGTGGCTTTAATGACAAGGCCGGTAATGAAGACAAGATTAAAGGGAAGAGAGAACCATGTTCCAACCATGCAGTTGCAATTGCTATTGTTTCGTAGTATGATATTTTCAAGAAGGAAATTCTATTTCTTAGTTTTTAGGCCTTTTAGTGGTTGGTTAGTTTTCATAGGGATACATGAACACACAGTCCCCAGACTGATTGGACAATAATATGCAAGGGCAAATATGGTTTGGCATAATGTGTCCCCGATCATCAGCTTTAAAGCGTAAATAAGATAGTTATTTACGAGTTCTGTTTTAATAGAACCATATTGTGAACATAATTCTTCACAAGTCATATAGCAGTCATTTCTTCTTCCAATTAGAGGGTGAGGAATTCCTGTTAGTAATGTAGCTGGAGCTTGTTCTTGAAACCAACAACACAAGTGGTAATGAGGGCTTTATTATTAATTATTATTATTGTTATTGATAACATAATAATTTTACATTTCAGTGATTCTTTGCAAATGAGGTTGTATTTATATGCAGGTGAAGTAATTTACTTAGTTTATGAATATATACCTTTTATATATGTATATATATATATATTTTAAATAAACTTTTGCGTAACAGAATGCAGATCAAAAACATACTTCCTCAGACCAAGATCAAAGTTCAATGCTTAAGGTGATCTGCAACCAGAGAGATCGGTTCAGGACACGCTTGCGAGAGGCAGAAGAGGTGTCCTATAGCCTATACAAATTTATTTTTTTGCTTCTAACCTTTTCTTCTTTCTTTTTTTTTTTTGGAATTAAGACAACTAAGTTTATTTCTCTTTGTCACATTACGGGTTCAATGGTTTGACTTTCCTAAATTTGTTATTATTACAGGAGATAAGGCAATTGAAGGAGAATATTGGCCTGCTTACAGCAGAACTGGATAAAACAAAAGCTGATAATGTCAATCTTTATGGGAAGATTCGTTATGTTCAAGATTACAGTCTTGAGAAATTAGTTTCTAGAGGATCAAAGAAGGTGTCTGTTGCAGCTCCTAAAAGTATTTTTGCATTGCTTCTAATTTCTTCTGGCTCTAATTCCTCCATTTAATTCTCAGCACGCAGAAGATCTAGAAAGTGGTTTCAGTTCAGATGTGGAATCCAAATATAAGAAGATATATGAGGATGACATAAATCCTTTTGCTGCATTCTCAAAAAAGGTTTCCTTCTTTTCTTTTTGCGCTTCTCTTCTATTTCATAATTTTGTTAACATTATGAAATTTATGTGAATATGTTTGAATTAAGCTAATATTGTAACGGAAGAGAAGTGACAAAAGCTTGTGCATCTTTCCTAGTCCACTGTAATTTTTTGGCAATTGATGATCTTTTGTGGGTCTGCAAATATGAACCGAGCCGAACTGAGCTTTGGGTTGTTCGGGCTTGGCCCATCAACTCTATAGAGGTGTTTGGACTAAGCTCATGCTTGGGTGAGCTTGGCTCAAGCTCGGCTCGATAGAGTTTCAACGAGTTGGTGTTTGGATACATACCCAACGAATCACCCATGCAAGAAATCACCGTCGTTTCATTTATGAAATCCAATCTCAATCTCGGACAAGAAAGAAAAGAACAAATGAATATATGACAAGTTTTCAAGAATGAAATCAAATCTTACGAGCTTTTAGCGGCTATACCGATATCTTCCATTGTAACTCGACCTTATGATTTATTTACACGAGAGAGAGAGAGTTGTGTAGCATGGGTATGCGGTGGGCTGCCAGCAGGGTATGCAGTTGTGCGCTATAAAGAGGGCTGCAGCTGTAGTCTTCTAGGGTTTATTCTTATCGCTCTACTTCAGTAAATCCAATGATTCAGGATTTAATTTCAATGGCTGAGAATGAATCTTATATGATGGGCTATTGAGCTCATGAATTATGAACTGTTTTGACCTTATTTATGAAATCTTGTGAGTTGAGCCAAACTTGCATGATATGGGCTAAAACCTTTTAAATGTAAATGGGCCTTTGCATTAACGAGCTTGGTCATGAGTCTAACAAGCCAAAAAAAAAAAAAAAAATTAGTATAGGCAAATTTAGCCCAGCCCAAAAATAAATAAATAAATTACTAGTATTAGCCCACCCAAAAAAATGTTAGTCCGCCCCATTAACAATTCCTGGATCCGCCCTTGCTAACAAGTCTAGCACTACTTTTGTCCAAGGTTGGTCATTTACTAAACGATCTTGAAAAATGAGCTTGAGCCGAGTCAAGTCTGAGCTGTTCATGCACAACCTGGATCATTTGTAGCCCTACTATTTTGTGTGACGATCTTTGTATAGTCAATATACAAAGTTTTCACTTCTTATTTTTCTCCGTAAAAATGATTTTTTTTTGGGTTGGGGTTTAGAAGAGAGAGTGCGAGAGAGAAGTAGAAGAAGAGGGGAAGTTCTCTTAGATATCTGTTTTTTTTTTTTTTTTTGTTAATTTTAGAGGGCAAAGGTAAATAGTGCATATTGCACCAACTAAGAATGCTGCGAACCAGGCATCATCTATCAAATGGGCTGGAACCAACACACCCCCCCCCCCCCCCCCCCCCCCCCCGACCGGCTGTGAGTTTTTCCAAAAAATGTCATCTAAGGCCTCAAATTTCCATTTTTTCTGAAAAAACCGCTGCTGCCAGGTTTTTGGACTTCACCTTACTGCCCCTTCAGATGTAAACGGTTACGAAGGGCTTCATAACCGGTTAGATGGCTTGGGGCAGTGTCTTGGACGTTTTTTTTTGCTTCCTAACCGGTTAGGAAGGTCTCCTAACCGGTTAGATATTTAAGGGTTTGCAAATTTTGACCGTTTTGCCCCCGATTCTTCCTTTAGCCATATCTTCTTCATCCGGACTCCGAATCAAGTGATTTTTGAGTCTAAATTCATTAATTTTTCGTTGTCTTTCCAATGGTGTGCTCGGTGGCACCCACTTTTGAGCTGGAAATTACAATTTTGCCCCTAGGTCCATTTTTGTCCATTTTTAAAACCTTGCTTCCGCATTTGTTTCCTTCGGTTTCCGTGACTTCGTTGAAGGTCACATGGATGTCTTAAAGGTCATGTTGTATCTCTTGAGATCATCAATTGTCTTTTGCTTCCGCTTTTCGGATCCATTCTCGGGTCATCTTTCGGGTCGTCATTGACGCACCGGGTTGAAAAACTTGGGCCGTCACAAGGATGGAATGAGTAGGGAGGATAGGGAGGGTGGTGCATGAATGGGGTAGATGGAGGGAGTGGAGGAGTTAAGTGTGTGCCTAGGGGAATAGAAGTTGGTGGGGTGATTGGTGGTTTGGTTGGGGTGGTGAGGAGTTGATGGTGAAGAGGGGCTAAGGTGGTGTGTTGAGTTGGATTGATAAGGAGTTGATGCCGAGAGGGGAGAGGTTGTGGGTTGGAGTTGAGTGGTGTCGAGAGTGGTGAGAGGTTGGTGCTTGGGTGGTGAGTTGGTGTGGTGGCCGAGAGGGATGAAGTTGGGTTACGGGTGTGGTAAGAAGGTTGAGTGGTTATGGTGCCAAAGTGGTGAGGTTGAGTGTTGGTTGGTTATGCCAAGAGGAAGAGGTTGGTGTGGGCGGTTATGAGGAAGTTGAGAGGATAGTGGTTTGGTTGGCTAGAGGTGAGAATGAAGGAGGGGTGATGGTTGGTGAAATTGGGTTGGGGTGATACGGTGAAGGGAAGGAGGTGGGTGTGTGCCGAGGGTTGAGGATGAAGGGTTGTGAGAGATGAGGGTTGGTTGTTGGGGGCCGAGGGTGAAGGGTTGAGTGGGGTGGGTTGGGGTGGTGGTTGGTTGGTGTAAGAGGAAGAGAAGGTTGATGGTGATGAAGTTGGTTGTGGGTAAGGTGATGTCGTGAGAGAGAGATGAGTTTTAAAAGAGGGAGATGGTGTTGGGTTCGACCACTCACAGAGGGAATTGGAGTGCTCGAATTGAGATTAGTAGGCTCGGGGTAATGGTGCATGGAATTTTCGAGCTTGAGGCAGTGAGCTCGGGTTGTGCTGTAAAGAATTTCGAGCACTCTAAAGGGGAGTTAGAGTGCTCAAACTTGAGGCAATGAGCTCGGCATTTTGGGTTAAAAACTGCGAGCACTCAAAGCTGGAATTTTGATTGCTTGAAATGAAGACAGAGAGCATGCAAACCGGATGAAGGCACTGGGAAGAATTGTAAACTTTGCAACTTCATCTATAATGCATGAAAAAGTTTGAAAATGTGGCAACCTCAGTCCAATCCAATGCATGGAGAATTTTTTTAAGCTTTACAACATTACTCCAATCCAATGCATGAATGGATTATTTCACACTTTGCACTCATCTGAAGGCATGAAATATTTTCAAAATTTTGCAAATGCATTCCATTCCAATGCATGGATGGAATTTGTTGGAAAATTTTTCAACTTTTCAACTTTTCAACTTCTCTCAAATGCATGATCCAACAATGCATTGAAGATAAGATGTTATGCATGCGAGTGCCATGTCGAAAGTTCGAGAAAATTGCCTGATAGAGCTGGAAATTTTCGGGAATGAAAACAAGAGCTGAGAAGGTTTAAGAAAACCAGTCTAAATGGTTGGAACTCAATTTAAGATAGTTCCAGAGAAAGTTAAATTTTGGCATTTCTTAACCATTTCCCAGAAAATTTCATGGCTCAGGCAATTGAACATTAGGGAGGCATTGAAGTAGAAAGAATTGCTCCCCATGGGTGCTAAATTTAACGTCGATAGCTAGACGCACCGAGATCAGGTTAGTCCTCCTTACCCTATACCATGTCTCTCTAGAGAGTCATGCTTCCCTAAATAGGATAATTCTTTTAAAAGTGGAGGAGGAAGTGCTTGAAGACAAAAGTGGAAAAGAGGTAACGGAAAGACCTCAACCCACTCTTCTTCCTCAATGAAGAACTTTGGATTATTTAGGGGCTGATTTGGATTATGGGAAGATGGATTAAGTGAGGGCACACCAAGTAAAGACTTATGAAGGGTCATATTGAGCATGGGAATGCTCGACAAACTATCCTTTAGACTTTCAACATCCTCCTTACACTTATCCGGCGGTTTGGGCTCAACAGCTTGAGATAACTCAAGTGAAGGAATATGAGTAGGTGCAAGCTCCCAAGAGAGGGATACATTTGATGTTGCCCAAGGAAGAGAGTGAATGGGTGGAGGAATATCAAGCAAGTAATTTACCTCCCAAATAGAATTCTCAACACCAAAATCCTCACAATTGAAATGAGCTAAGCAAACTTTTAGAGGATCCTCTATTGAAGGAGGTGTATCAAACAAAGGATTCTTTAAGGGTTGTTTTGGATTTTCAAGGGAGACAATCTTTTCATCATTAATTTCCTCATTTTGAACCACAAATTCTTCAATTTTTTGCGTGGCAACAATTTGATCTTCAACCACCATTTCATCATTTTCACATGTGGTAACCATTTGATCATTCTCATGATGAAAGTTACTAGGAGTAATCTTATCATTCATAGAATTTTCTTTTGGATTGACCACAAGTTCAATGGGAAATTCTTCTTCCTTTTCATGATTTAGAACATTAATCATTTGTTAAATTTGGGTAATTTGGTCATCTAACCCAACTCTAGATTGGGAATGAGAATAGGTGGTGGATTGTATGCTAACAATATCATCCAACATTTGCTTGTTAGAATCCATTATTTGTGTGTGGATAAACTCCATCATTTATTTGTTGGCAGCAATAAACTCATCCAATTGAGACGGTGGAAAAAGAGAAGAGGGCTGTAAATAATGATTATTGGGTTGAAAATTGGAGTGAAAATGTTGCCAATGAGATTGTGGGGCTGAATTTCACATGTCAGGCCGCAAGAAGTTTTGATGATCTCTCCAACCCAAGTCATAACCATTGAAATATGGATCATTGCCCGGTTCGAAGAAATTTGCATTGGTTGCTCTAGATAAAAATCTGAAAGTTGTCCCGGTGGAGGACAATCTCTTATATGATGTGCATGACTAGAGCAAAATGCACAAAACTCATGTGGTGTGTGAAAATGAGTTGAAGGAAAATTACCCTCTATTTAGGACTAATTCAACCTCTTGTGTAAATACATAAAAAAAAATTTCACATATAACATATATACAACACAAATAAGATACACAACAACCCTTCACCAAAACATCCACATGCAATGATCCCCTTCTCCTCAATTATCAACAAGATAGAAAATAAATGGCCACGACAAGGACCGATGTTTTATAAAATAGTAAAATAGGAATAGCCTTGACAAGGGCTTCACAATTCAAAAATCTCTAACTTAACACATAAAAGATATTCACAATGTCGAAACTAGAACTTTGAAAAACTTACCGGGAGTCCTTAAGATTTCAAATTTTCAGCTTCTCCTTAGCGAGTTTTGAGT
>JAOTQH010000011.1:4172619-4185287 GCA_025631255.1 Cornus kousa | reverse complement strand
TGCTGGGTTTTGGGTAGAGATTTTAGATCTTCTGAGGATATTGTTGTTTTCTTGGCCTCTTTGAAGGCTTAAAGGGTCGTTTTTGGCCCTGTGTTCTCTTGGGATGCGTTCCCCTTTTGAACGCTTTCAATGCATTTCTTACTTGTCAAAAAAAAAAATTATTGTTATTTGGGATATGAGACATCGTCATTTTGATTATCATGTATTTGAACCTGTTCCGTTGGCAAGTAATTTGCTATTCTTTCCTCTATTTTAACATATTCGGTTCAAATATATCAATATCTGGGAGTCCTATCTCGAATTTCTTATATATGCAGTACTCTTCATGTGATGTCTTGGCTTGAATTTTGTTCCAATGCAACCTGGTTTCGAAAAATGAGGGATTTTTTTTTTTTTCTTCTCGTGGGCTGTGGACCCTGTTTAGTACTCTCTTATAGTCCGCTATATAAGGGCGCTTAGGGTTTGGAGTGGGCTGAAACTTGTAATCTCATACGGGATTGAAACATGTGTGCCCTATGCTTTTATCGACCGTGATTGTGATACATTGGTGACTTCTATATGAAGGGGCTTCTGGTTTCCAACGATCAGCTGCATTTGTTTTGGATGCGACCAAAATTTCCATCCTTATCAGGTGGAAATGATTTTCTGCTGGCTAGCACGCAGTTGCAGTTTCTCAGTTTTGTGACAGATGGGCTGTTACTGTGCAGAAACTCTGGTTTGGACACTTAACGATGTGCTTGAATTTCCAATCTCGCTCTGTGTTCCCACCAGCGTCATTAGGTCGACTTTTGACCCACTTGTTTATTTTTTTGAACCAGGTTGCGTAGTTACTGTTTTCCTTACAGGGCATGTTTGGCAACCCATTTGTTGATTCTTGAAAATGTACATCTCTGGGGCATCTTTCTTTTTTCTTGACCAGACTCTCAGGCTTTGAGAAATTTAATTTTAGTCTCCTCTCACAGTTTGTTGTTTACGAGTGAATAAACTTAAAAATAAAATAAAAAAAGGTTCTCCTCTGGGTTTGTCCAGCTTACTGACGTAGTCATGTCTATTTTTACTATACCACTCATTGTTGGGGTTGGAGAAACTATAGTGATACTTTCTTTAAGAGTGGATCAAGGTAAATACCCCTTGGTAGATTGGGCACAATTTGTTACCTATTTCTCAAGTAGGCTTGGATATAGAATCCTTAAACTGTTTAATCAAGCTTGTTAGGGAAATACACGTGATTTGCTGTTAAATGGGATAGTTATCAGCAAAGGACTATTATATATGGCGTGGCTTGGGGTGGGAGGTGAATACCCATATGGTGTTTATTTATAAAGAATGCATTTGGAGAGGGTTTGTTGAATTATACCAGCATATACTTTTTCCGTTGTGGAGACTGATAGAGTGAAATTTTGTTCTCAATAATTGTTGTGAAGGATGTACTTCGAAAGATGTCTTCCCCTTTTGTTTTTCGGATTGCTTTAGATAAAGAGGCAGCAGCAGCAGAATGACTTAGTTTTGTGGGTGATGGAACTTTTTTGAATGTCACATTTTTGTACACTGCAGAAATACAAAATGAAGATTATAGTGGACCTGCTTGAATTGTTCTACGGATTGAAATTGTGTTAGGGCAGAGAGGATGAGAATAGATGGGGCTTCTCCTAGTCTGGTAGATTTAAATTGAAATCCTATTAGGGTTGGTGTCTAGTTATTTTGTTCACCCTTTCTTTGGAAAGGGATTTGGAGAATGCAGGATCCTTCCAAGGGGCTTTCTATGTGCTTTTGGCAGAACACAGGAAGAATCTACCTATTGATAACATAGGAGAATTAAAATAATTGTCAATTTGTGCTGTATGTGGAATGAGGCGGGGAAGTTTGTGGATCACCTTCATAATTATCCTTTTGTGGCTAGAGATGTTTGTTTGTTGGTCTTGGCCCCATCTAGAGTTACATAGGTGCTCCTTTGTTAAGTGATGTACTTAAATGCATAAATAGAGAGGGATCAGACTCAATGGTTGGAAGGGGAGTGCTCAGAGTGTTGTTCCTCTTTGCTTGATTTGGTGCATTTGGTGAAGGAATGGGTGATCTTCCAATGGTTGGCCTACTCGTGGGTTGAAAAGTTATTTCTTGGATTATATAGTTGAGTGAAGTTACCCCCTCCTCCTCTCTTTTCCAGGGAAAAATAACTCATTTCTAACAATCAGATTTTGTAAAGAACGAAGATGTTTTGTTCATTACACAGCTTCCTTTGTAGTGCAATTTCTTGTACAGTGAGTACTCCGTGGCTCGTCATTGTTGAGCTAAACTCGGACTCAGCTTGGCTTGAGCCCGTTAGTATATAAAAACACACTTGTATATATATACATTTGGCATTGTATAATATACCCAGAATTTATTTTTTATACGGTTTTTTATACATATTCAAATATATAAATATGTACACGTGTAGAAAAAAATTTCTCATTCTGATTTCTTCGTCGATATATATCTCCGACGACCTCTGATTTCTCAACCACCATCATCGCAAGCTTTCTGGCAACATTGGGCACCTGTGGGTCTTCTTCTTTATGGTTGCAGCAAAGATGAACGTGCAAGAATGAGGAAGAGGCGAGAGGTATACAATAGATATGAGAGAAACTCCACAAGCTGATCTGAAGTGAGAGAGAGAGATTTGACAGAATGATGGAGATGGCAGCTAGGGTGTGAGTGACGGATGTGATATCTCTTGTTGGTAGGGTTTGTTTAGAACCATTGGATTTTATTGTAATCTAATGGTTCATAGTTGATAGTGGCTAAACTTTTAAATGCAAGAATTTGAAGTATACAATCTTGTTTATAAGCCTAACGAACTGAGCTCAGCATTGTTCAATCTCAGCTCGTTTACTAAGCGAGTCTGAAAAATGAGCTCGAGCTCAACTCATTACTTAATGAATGAGCATGAGCTGAGCTTTTAACGAGCCAAGAACAGCTCAGTTCATTTGCAATCCTATGGATAATTTTAGTTGCAGATGAAAATGTTATTACATTAATGCCCTGAGCATGGTATCTAAAATGCAAAAATATGTAATTCAAGAAGGCACGTTGAGTACTGGACTTAATGCCTGAAAAGAATGAAAAAAAATAACGAAATGGAGGTCTAACCATATTGTTATGTGAATGAATTATTGGCAATTAATACATACGGATGTGGGAAATTAATTAGCATGAGCATTATGTGCTTATTTTTTCCATTTTTTTTTTTTTTTTAGATCTAAATGATCAACTCTCTCTGGTTATCAATCATCTGACCATGTTGATTCTGATTCGATTCATGTCTCTCTTTTGTACAGCTTGCGGGTGGCACAGCATCAATGCAACAGTTAAAAGAACGTCTTGAGAAAGATTTGCTAGAGGTATAGTGTCTAACTTAAGCATAACTTAGATCCTATTTTAGTAGATGTAGTTGGTGCTTGCTTTGTTTTACTTTATTTCATTGATTAGAAGGCTGGTGTCATCTAGTTGATGTCTCATTTGTAATTTACCGTAGTAACTAAGATTTATATTCATATAGATGGAGAGACTAAAGATGCTGTTGCTTGTAGAATTAATGCAGATGGGAAGTGGGGAAAGGCTTCAGGTGTATTATGTAATCGACATAAACTTATAAAAATTAAGGGAAAGTTTCATAAAACAATCATATAAAACCATCTTGCAATGGTAGATGGGTAGATGTGAAACAACATTAAAGGAAATGCTATGAGAAGGAAAGACAAAAATTAATGTGGTTGCAGCAGTAGAAAGGAAATACAAGTTAGCTTGCAGTTTAACAAAAAATCTGGTCCTACACAGTGGAATAGTGAAATAGGATTTAAGTAGCTGATTTCATATAATTGACAAGGCTTTATTGAGTTGAGTTGTAGTTTTCTTGTGGTATTTGATGTGTATGTTCAGGATGTCAGGTATTATGATTAATTTCATAGAACTACTCCGTACCGTCCCAAATCCATCATAATTGGGGGAGTACGAAATGGATTAAAAGGAGATATTCTTAAAAAAATGGATATTTTGTGATTTACTTCTAGATTCCTTGGATGATATTCGGAGCTTTTTTTTTCCCTTTAAAATCCTCGCTGCTGTTATTTTGTTTTCCTAGTTGGTACTCACACACACTTTTCTTTTGAGACTTGAACCTTTGACCTCCCTTTGGGAAGTAAGAGGCTGGTACTGCTAGGCCACTGGCTTGTTGGTATCCTTGTTACTGTAGTGCGTGGTATTACTGGTTACAAACATGATTGACAAAGGGTCTCTACAATTAACTATTTTTGGTTCCTCAGTTTTTCAAGTGATTTCAAGTGACTGGTTTTGATCCTGTGTTTATTTGATCTTCATTTTCTAGGAGTCTCCTCAAGCAGCTAGAGTTAAAGTATTGGCAAGTGGAAATGCAACAGAGAGGAGATTCAGGTTGAATATGTCTTGCTTAGCCCACTCTCTCTCTCTCTCTCTCTCTCATATTCATGCACGCATGCAGCATTGTATGAGTTGAGATCTGCAAAATGTCAAATTTGTTCTTTCTGGTTTTTTACCTTTTCAGTTTTTTCTCGCTTATATATATATATATATGAATGTTCAAGAATAATGGTTTCCACAGCACTTAGGGGGCTGGGTATTTGTCTTTTTAGATTCGTCTGAATTCACCATGGTGTTTTTACGCTTTGGATGAAAGAATACTACAATTTTAAAAAGTCTATTTTCACTGCACACCGTCACTGCATTTGATTTTCACTTATTTTCTATTTTCATATAAACTGGGCTTACCAATAGAGATAATTTGACCCAAATATATAATAATTTTTCTCTTAACCGTGCAAGATCTGATCCTTAGTAATACAAATTTTATAAGTATTAGATCGTATACAAGAAAAATATATATATACTTGTGTTCGTATACTAGATCCACTTTAACATCAAGAAAGAGGCAACTCATCCTTGGTGGATCTTATTCTGTTGACTTGTATCAAGCTCTGAGTCCTTTTTAAATGTTTTGGTGGATAATTATTCTGATCAAGACAATCTGTATATGGATCACCAACATGGTATTACATTCCAGTCTATCCCTTACGGTAAATCAATTTAGGCAGGCAATCAGCAAATCAAACAATATTATCCTTCAAAATTATTGCTACCATTTATGCCCCGGCACTTCCAGTAAAAAACAACAGTTTTGTACATAACAAAACTTATACTCCCCACTTTCTGGTTTAGTTATGCCTTTTGACATACTTTTAGTTGATCTTTCTGGCATTTATGTTTTTTACTTCTTTACAAAATCTTTGTTGATAGAATCGTTTAGTAATCTCTCCTCACTTCATGCTGGTGATTTATGAATATTTGTACAGTGTTTGGATTGGAGGGAGCATATTGGCATCTCTCGGTTCCTTTCAGCAAATGTGGTTTTCCAAGTCTGAGTAAGTGAATCTTCATGCCCTAGTTCTCTAATTGTGCTATTGAGGTTATTTATATGGTTGTACTAAATATTTTTTTATTATGGTTTCCCTCAGTACCCTATGATTAGGAAATTGCACTGAAGCAATATATTTTCTCAGTTTGTTTCTCACAATTGCTTCATTCAATTATGTGCAAATGACAGGTACGAAGAGCATGGGGCTTCTTACATACAAAGAAAATGCCCTTGATATGCCGGTTTCCTGACTATGCAGGCAATAGAAGGAATTGGCTCTTGTCTAACAAACTGCTAACGAAATGCCCCTAATATCAAATTCTATGGTAACGAAGTTCAAGATTGGACATTCGGTCTTGTAGGAGTTTCAGATCATGTATGGGTGTCTGCGATGTTCATGTGGATAAAATATATGCTGTACAATTATTTTCTTATTTTATTGTGCCCTTGAGTTATTCCTAGCCAACTCTTGGTGCTATGGAGTAGGTCAGTGCTCTTCTATTTATTGTGTATGGACCCTTAGGTCAGTGTTAAATGCTCATTATTACTTCACCAAATGACTACTGAGATACTGAGTAAATTGCCAAGAAATTGAACTTGCTGTTACTGACTCAGTTTTTCGTGAATTTATCCGGACTTGAATGTAATTCTCCATTCTGCCTTCTATTTGCTTCAAGTAATAGGAAAAGGATTAACACAAGTTTCAGAAAATCAGAACAGTTGCATGTTATTTTCTACAGAAACGGGAAAATGTCGCCAGACCGCACGAGCTCACCGTGAGGGTGCGTTCTCTTGGACAAGCCCAAAATTTTCTGCACTGTCAAAACGGTTGTTTTTGGTTTCATTTAACTAGTAGCACATGTATAGTGCAACCAAGTTTAAACGGTTTTACAAATGAAATTATCAGCTTCTAGCCAAAACTTTTGGTGGCATTGTAATGAACCTATTTATAATATTATGTGTTATAAGTTCTAATATTATTATTATTTATTATAATAGGGCTGTCTTGCCAGTTGCCCGTAATACTTTTAGATAAGCTTTTTTAAAATAAAACAAACAACAAAACAAGCCTAGCAAGAAAATCACTTTCTAGAACTACCTGGAATTGATATAAAATAAAGGGACCAGTGCAGAAAGTATACTTCACATAGCTCTTTTATTCCTTATTTGAAAAAGTGTGTAAAAAACATCCTTAGTTTTTCACATTGTGTAAAAATACCCTTCAATAAGAAATTTGACATAAATTAGTGTTGTAACACTCATTTTGTCCTTTTACTCTTCCGAAAATATTTAAGGGTATATATACTACTAATCTCATATAGGGGTGTTATGTCCATATTACCTTTTATATATATATATTTGAAACTTTTTTCTCTATATATATGTCTAATTTTATTTTATTTTTTTATTATTTAAAAAAAAAAACTTTGAGAATTTGTATAACAAGTATTTTAATTTTTTGAGATTATAGTTTATTGTTTTCTACTAAATTTATTTTATTTTATTCCGTATCAACACTGTTAAACCAAAAAAAAAAAATCTCAATATTAGTGTGCACTGGTTTTCAGAGTTTGTAGCAGATTTGTTTACTTAGTTTGTATTTTATTTTTGTATTTTATTTTTACTTTTCTTTTATAGTTTTATTTTTATTTTTATCTTTACTTGTCTATTGTCGATGTCCTCCAATAGTGTCTTTTTCAGTCATTTTACAAAATTATTTATTTTTATATATTTTATAAAATGGTCCATTAAAGGTAATTTAGTCAACTTAGTGTTTAAATTTGTTAGAAGGATCTATTTACACTAAATTAAAACTTTTGGGGTATTTTTTGCATGTAAATGATGTCTTTCAATAGTGTCATTTTCAGTCATTCTACAAAATTATTTATTCTTATAATTTTATAAAATAATTCTCTAAGAGCAGTTTAGTCAACTTAGGATTTAAATTTGTCAGAAGATTGTACCAAATTAAAACTTTAAAAATAATTTTTACACGTGAAGAAATAAACTCAATTTGGACAAAGCAACAAGTTAAAAGTTAAAACTGGTCCATCTTGCACGCACCTATATTCAGATCCAACCCCAATAAATCACAGAACTACAATCTATTTTTAAACCGTTTTATCTTCCTCTAAAATATAAATATCGTGCTTAATAGTTTGAGAAATCCAAAGATTCCATAATACCACCAACCTGGTGCAGGTAGGATTAAACACAAACAATCCACACGTGAGTTACTGTACAAAGGGGTAACCCACATTGGAGTAACTGACAGGTCGTTATCATCTATTTACTTGTCTTAATTCAACAAGCATGGTAATCAGGATTATGCAAATGTTTTCTGATTTATGTACATATAACCAGATTCTTCTAGTAGTAATAGGCTACCAATTACTAGAGCCATCCGTTTTTAACAACCTCCACTTGCAGGCTCAATCGAGCTAAGAAGACCATTTCCTCTCAGCTGCATGCAATGCTCTTCTGCATCTGCTTGATCACAGATAATCACCACTGAAAGACCATTGTAATGTGCCTCCTGCATGATATTAACCGCATTATCAACTGTCATCCCCGGTATGACTTTCATCAACACTTGAACAACGTACTCCCTCTTATTGTAGTTGTCATTATGCAGCATAACACGATAAGGTGGGGCCATTTTCCTTGATTTCCTGAAAAACAAGACAATGAAATTAGCTTTCTATAAAATTCTGTTTCTTGGGTTAAATGTGCATCGCGCAATAAATTGAGACAAAGAAGCCAAAACAGTTTTTCAGGTACCAAATGGTAAATCAACAAATAAACCACCACAATTTCCAATAACCAGCAATAAATCAACAAATGAACAGCCTCAGTTTTCAAGAAACAACAAAGATATTTCATTAGATAGGTCCACCTCCTTTGTAATCAAATTTTCTACTCCATATCACCCAACCATTGTCTACCGAATCACAATATGCTTAAGAAATCAATCCAATCAAATATATATCAAAGGGGGGATTTCTTGTAATTAATATGGTGGGTATCCTGGGCAGGCTGGCTTAAGCAACAATCAAGGGGGAGAAAATAATGCCAACTGTGGATGATAGAACCCTTGTGTCGAAGCCCTCACTAATGGGAGTTGAGATACAAGTGACGCAGGCTTAATGTGAACTTGATGCAATCCCATGAAATGTGTGGGACTCATTCACTGAAGCATCATATATTTCATGTCAATAGTGGGTAACAATTTTTTTTTTTTTTTTACAGAGTAGGTAACATTGGCAAAGCAGTATTAGCTATTGCAAAATTGGAGTTAAGATGCAAAGTGATGCAGGTTTAATGTGAACTTGATGCAATCCCATGCAATGTGTGCAACTCATTCACTGAAACATTATATATTTAATGTCATTAGTAGGTAACACTGGCAAAGCAGTATTACCTATTGCAAAATTGTACAATATTTGACATTATATATCCGTACATTTAGCAACTTTATTGGAGCCAAAATTATTGGCAACTCTAAATCTCTATGCCCCCTCCATAAGATCCACAATTTCAGTACCTCTACTCTTTTCTGTTCAATCCTCCTGATTGTGTGGAAAATCCAACCCCCACCCCCTCTTCTCTCTCTTAGAACCTACATGAAGTTCTCTCTGACTATCAATTCCACCCACCCTTCTCCCACTCTTTCTACATCTCTCTCCTCAGTATTAAAAAATAATAATAAAAAAATGAAGAAGAAAACACGTGTCTCACTTGTCCTCTTCCTCAACCTTTCTCTAGGGCTGCAAATGAACCAAGCTTTTCATGAACAACTCGGGCTTGGCTAATTAAGAACTCGGCTCCAGCTCGGTTCATTAATAAACGAGCCAAATTTGAGCTCATATTCAAGACCCATTAAATAAACAAGATGAGTTTGAACAATGTCAAGCTTGGGTCGCATAAGCTCGTGAATAAGCTCGAATGATGTATGATTTAAGGTGCATTAAGTTTCATTTCTAAGCTATTGACCACAAAAGTTTTTATTTCCAAGCCCATCATGATTCTCTCACTGTCTCAGAAATAACACCCTTACCCCAAGCCCAAAGCTTTAGAAATAATCCCCTCTTTCAAAGTAAACCCAGAAGCCCAAGCCAAAATTTTCCATGTAAAACCTAATAGTACAACTTTATTTCTTAACTAGCCACCCTAGCTGCCCTGGCCTAGCACCACAACCTCAGCGACGCTCTTTATTCTTTGCCACAAACAACAGTCTTCAGCTGGCAACCTCGCTCAAAGGCAGCCACAAGGGTAAACAAACTACACAACTTCAAATCCTAGATTCTCTCTCTCTATATATATGTATACATATTTCTTATCTTTCTCTATATTTCTCATATCTTTCTCATTTGGTATTACATTTTCCATTATTCCTCTTGTATCAGCGTCAATGATTGAATCATGACTGCCAGTAGAATCGCTTGAGACGGTGTCCATCAATGGTGGGGATCATCAATGGACAGAGGAGATTTTGCACAGTGAAATGAGCTTGAACTGAACTGAACGAGAGCTTATCTGAAAACTATAGCACCATGCTCGAGCTTGACTAGTCTAAGCTCGCCTGAACTCGAGTATCCCAAAACTTGGCTTGGCTTGGCTCGCCTTGCTTCCAACCCTACCTTTCTCTTTAATAAAACTGTTGCAGGGGTTCTTTATTACAATTGATTAATACAATAAAAAGTGGAGATATCTAAATACAGAAGATGATAAAAAATGAATAACAGTCTTCACAGTTCCATCCTCTCTATAGTGGAAGGATGCTCCTATTTATAGTCTCAGCCCATGGCTTGGCTCTCGAGAGTCCAGCACTGGGCCTATCTTGCTAGAGTAGTCATCATGACCCTATTGGGTCATGTAGGGCTACTTTTGCTCAAAATTGGGTACTATCGCATTAAATGCACATCCCTTCGAATGCGGCGGTAGCTGGGAGGCATTAATGTGATTATAAGTGTTGCAGCCGGGGCACGTGGGTCCATCGCTTCACTGGTTAAACTTTGGGTTAGGTGAACATGCTCTGTGGACCCCAACGGGCTCATCTCGAGACGTTATGCTTGAGCCACTGATCTTGAGTGAGGGCAAAACTTGTTGGGGACAAGTGCTAGAGTGCGCCACATGTGACCAAAACTTACGCTCTGCCCGTATACTTATTCTTGCCCTAATGTGCCATGTGTAACTAGGGGATACGTCCCCTACATTAATGCCTCCTAGCTACCCTGACTGCAACACTTATAATCACATTAATGCCTCCTAGCTACCGCCGCATTCGAAGGGATGCGCATTTAATGCGACAGTACCCAATTTTGAGCAAAAGGGCCAAAGTAGCCCTACATGACCCAATAGGGTCATGATGACTACTCTAGCAAGATAGGCCTAGGCCCAGAGCTGGACTCTCGAGAACCAAGCCATGGACTGAGACTATAAATAAGAGCATACTTGCACTACAGAGAGGATGGAACTGTGAAGACGATTATTCATTTTTTATCATCTTCTGTATTTAGATAACACCCCTTTTTATTGTATGTCAAGTGGCCCTCTTACAATTCTCTCCTTGGCACATGGCATGAGTTTAAGGTGCTACTGTATACGGAGGCTCTAGACTAATATATAGATTAAATGGGGGAAAGGGCACATCCCAACTTTATTATTAGACCCAAAGAGTTAGTCAGGCTTGAAATCTACAATTGCCCAAACTCAAAACTTGTACTTCATCAATTTAACATACAAACAAGTAATAAATTCCTAATATAGAACGTAACAAAGGCCTATCAGCGGAATTATACGAGGGCTGCAGGAGAGCTTAATTAATAGAGTTCAGAATTTCAAATTATGGGATGATGGGATTTTGGGTTCTTCTATACTGGGTGTTAATTAGATGAACCAATACCAGAAAATAAAATATTCATATTTCAGGATACTTCTAGCCATGTCCGACACATGTTGGACGTGTGTCAGGGTCAAGTCCGTGTGACCAATACCACCACGAATCACGACATCCCTAGGAGAAGTGTCAATGCTTCCTAGGCTACAACAATATTGTTGCAAAGGCATTAATGTTAGTTGAGAAGAGCTTGAATGGACTATAACAATATCATTATGAGGGTATCATGTTAGTGGACAAAAGCTTAAACGGATCAGTCTCAGTAGAGGTGATGGATTTTTAACCAAAGTTAGGGGTCATGTGCACCTTCGAAGGTTTCCTTTTTCCCCCTTTATTTTTTGTGTTATGGTAGCTAAAGGTAAATGTCAATTGACAGTCAGCCGCTCAATTAACAAGGAATGGGTAATCCCTCATAGGTCTCTCATGTTTAAAATATCATCTTCTCCTCCAATTGTAAAGGAAATGTGTGCCCTTATTCAGCATGTTTGAAGTAGTGCAACTGATGCCCGGACCTCGTTCAACTTCCCTTCAAGAGGGTGAATCAAGCCCCCAATTGCCTTGTACGGCCTTAAACGACGACATTGAGAACAAGTTTAACATAATTAGGAATCACTTATGCAATCCATACCTCAAGTCATATATGTAACACAATAGCAAAAATGCTTAAAGACTTTGCTATCCATACCTCAAGTCAAACTCGGATTCACGTCCAGGTGTTGTTTTCTCTATGACTGGCCTATCCAACACCCCGCCACCCTTCCCTGGTCCTGTGGCTGATAGTGTCATAAAAAAGCTCCGGTTGGTGCATTGTTTATGAAGAGAATACTTATCCCCTGTGGTATCACTACCAAATATGAGCATCACAATACTTGATCTAAGAAGCAAATTCCGTTGATGCTTAGCCACATAATTATTGGTTAAGAACAAAATAACAAATGGATAGTTAAGAAAAATATAAAAAGCCCATCATTTCGTTGTACAATATGGAGGAATTTTAAAAGCTTGAGAAGCTTGAATTTCAGAGTAGAATAATGGGTTGTTAACACCTTCCCCTCCTATAAATTAGTCCTTAAATCCTAACATCAAGTAAAAATGATCAAGTAGGCTTAGTTTCCGATGACATGCCAACTTGATCCTCTAAGAAAACACCACAAAAAAAAGAAGTCCAATATCTAAGAAGTAATGTTGTGTTTGGGAGCACCGAGTCAGTGACATGGATTTGGAATTGGATGAAATTTAGTTCAAGGTTTGAATTAAAATTCCTGCAATTCCAAATCTTAGTTGCTGACTCGGTCTCCCAAATATAGCTTAATGCTATGTTTGGCGGCACCGAATTGGCGCTTT
>JAOTQH010000011.1:4156989-4172519 GCA_025631255.1 Cornus kousa | reverse complement strand
TATCTACCCTTTGAGAAAGCTTTTGCATATCCTTTCCCAGCACTTCCTATCTGGCTCAACTATCTCCAGTTTTGAGCTCACCTCTTCAGCAAAATCTTTCTGATTTATCAAGTAATTAACTGAAATTTAGTTTATATGATAGGAATGAAAAATTAACGAAAATAATTGAGTGAATGAGATACACTAAATGGAATTTACCCCTATAGAGCCATTAATGAGAAGAAGTGCAATGATATTGTTGAGAATGTCTCTATTGTACTCGGGATGACCCTGAATCCCTAAAATATGGTCTCCAATGATGAACATCTCCACATTCGTTTTATTGGAGCAAGCAATCACTTCAGCTCGAACAGGAAGCTGCCACACCTGTTGCATTTATTGTTTATTTGAAATAAGTTGCTTGATATCGATCTCCTAATTTTATCTAGTTATAATTGTACAAATTAAATGAATATATGTATCTATAGATATACCTCATCTTGGTGGCATTCAATGATGGAAAGGGCTGATAGATTTTCATCCAATCCATCAAGAAAGCTGATGCATGGCGAGTTATCTTTCATTATCTTCACTTTTCTTATCCCAATATCCCAACCAGTACAAGATTTTCCTACTTTTCCACCCAATGCCCTGCACAGAACCTGTATATATATATATATATATCCATAACAGAACCACCACTCAACCGGTCAACCCTATGAAAGAAAAAATTAATATTAAAACTGTATTAATTTTAGGAATCCAAGTTACCTGATGACCGAAGCAAATACCAAGAACTTTCTTGTTCATCAAGTCTAGGGTTTGCAAGAGAGAGCAAAGATTGAGAATCCAGTCTTGGTTGCCATAAGCATCAAAAGGGCTTCCACTGATGATAAAGCCATCATAGTTTTGAAGATCGTTCGTGTACGGAAATTGTCCTTCAACAACCCTAAACAAGTCCCATCTCTCCCCTTCGTCACCAAAGGCTGTTACGAACACATTGAAGTAACCACCAAACTTCTCCTTCACATACTCATCTTCCTTTTTTGCAAGTAACAGCCCATACCTTTTCTCTTTCCCTTCAACCTTCATCTTCCTTATATATATATATAATTATATATAGGTATCAAAATTAGTGCTAAACTAAAAATATTACAGCAAAGAGTGAGGTTTTGAGCGCGGAATGATAGAGGAGGTTGGTAACTTGGTATGGCTATATATTGGAGGAGCAAACTAAGATATATAAAAAGGAAAAAAATGGTCACTAGTAAGTAGTCTACGTACTACTGTCATGCAATTAATATGTAGAATAAGATTAGATGCTGAGAATGCAACAACCGCGTATTTTTGAAGCGCGCACCTGAATAATGCTCGATTCATTGTTTCATATATTGTAGCCTTTTGATGTCATTCTAGTCAATCCCTCTGGACTTTAAATTAATTTTGTACTATAAGATAAAATGACATAATTATCCTTTGAGAAAACACATCTGCCTTACGAAAAAATGTTACAAAAGTAATTTTACACTCTTCTTTTGCAGGGTAATGTTGTCTTTTCAATTATGAATAATTTTTTTAGGATTAAGGTTATATGGTGTGTCTAAATTTATTAATCTTGTCATACGTACACATAGTAGTTCAAGCAGGGTCAGTGTTGAGTCTCATACACAAGTACACATAACTATACCTCAATCTTTAATTACATGGTGCGAAAATTGAACACTCATATATATTACAGTTTGTGGTTCAGTAATATCTCATCTACCTTTCAAAGTAGATGGTGAATATTTGACTCTCTAAATGAGCAAATTAAGTGAATGTGTGAATAGTGTGTTTGAGTTTTTTACCAATAAAAAATATATATATTAATAGACAAGTTAAAATCATATTGAATTCTGAGTGCACTGTTCATATCTGAATGTTTTTTTAACTCGCCATTATTACTTATTCATCCCTAAATTAAAGAAAAGAACCACATACTCCATATTCCATAAGAAATTTCAAATTTCTTATGTTTTATGAGTTAGGAATTATAATATTTGGGAACAAAAGGGGGTTCAGGTTCTGCGTGTACATGTTAACATACTATATTATTAACTAGGCCAACCAAGCAATTTATTGCCACCCCTATTAATTTAAATTTCTTTCCCACCTCGGGTTAATCCGGATCAAATCTTTATCAATCATATCCACAACATTAATCTGATGTTCATTTGTTAATTTACAGGACTAAAAATATATATGTAGTTTTAGAAGACATGTCTTGCTTGATGTCCTCCTTTCAGTTACGAGGATTCATAGCTGGTCCAAGTTCTTCATTAAGAAATATTTCCCAAGAGAACTGAAGTTCAATCTGATTAATTCTTCAATATTCTGCGGCTGATTTTGCAGCTGATGTCACAATTTCTGGTCTATGCAAAAAAGGGTGTGCATGTTTGCTTTACCATTCGGAAAATATATGGATATATATATAGCCCATATTCAACTAGTGAAATGGAAAAGATTGCCGGAAGGCACTCTTTCCATTCCCAGTCGTATTATGTTCATCTCCAACTGGAAACCATTTGAGGTCGACTAGATACAGACCTAACCTTTGACACGTACCACTGCGCTGGTAAGTACTACTTCACTGGAAATCACAGTCAAATAAGAACACGCCACGGAGAGGCGACATGTTGACACAAAAGTGCATTATCAACACAATGCCAGCTGAGGGGATAAACTTGCAACTGACTCTACATATGGCTCCCTTCTCAATTGAGAGAGATAATATTGTCTCAATAGCATCTGACTCTCAATATAATTTCCTTCCTCATAATTGAGGTAATTAATGGAAATAATCTTTTAAAGTAAAGACTTTCTTTTTGCTACAAGGTCCATAACTTGATCAAGTTTTTCATCAGAAGATGATGTCCTGAGAAAGCTGAAGACAAACTATGTATATTTCACACTCTCTCCAAGGATCTGCTCTGGCTGATTTTGCACTTGTTGCTTCTATGGATGCTGCTAGGGGATGTATATTTGGTGCTTATATAGAGGAAATCCCTGGGTACCAGGTAAACAATTAGATTAATTTTGATGAACCTTCTTTTTTTTTTGGTATGAAATAGTATGAAGTAACAGAGTGTCTTACCTCATGATAAAGCGTTCCAATGAAGCGCATACTGTTGGTGGAAACAGTGAGTAACAATGTTTGTAGTGGCAGCTTGATATATGCACACTGAAACCAATACAAATTTCAATATATTAATCCAAAAATTCATTCTGATATGAAAATCTTCTGTCATAATGCTAGCTTTAAAGGTAGCTCTTGAAAAAGCACTACTACTACAAAAGCTTAAAAATCGATCATTTGATGGTTGTATATATATATAAATAATGATATAGAGATTTTGGTGCCTTTGGTGGCAGTAAACCTTTCCAGATCATTCATTTGAGGATGTTAATTTTGTTTGCTAGATTTAATTTCTTTGTTTTCCTTGAAATTATTGATACAACTAAAAAGGGATAATTTTATGTCTGCATATAAGCTTGAATTTCTGAGTGGATATTTGCATCCAAGCTATATATTTTCTAGCGATTAGTATTTAGTGTACATCTGACCTATCGCTGCATAACTTAGAAAAATAAACAAGCAGAATTAGTTTAATTCAAAATTTGAAATGAGAAAATTGAAATTGAAATTCACTAAGTATGGAAAGAAAGAATTATGATTGTGCAAATCTAGGAGAAAAACCTAAGCCGGAATGACTCACAAGCCTCTTCTCTTTCAGTTCGTCAAATTTTCTGCGATGATGCAATGCCTCAATGATTAAGTATTCTACTTCGCCATCGTATGGGCTGGTAGAAAATAGAAAAGAAATCATTACTTATAATCTCAACATAAACATTTCATCAATAATGAAACATACGAACAGGAAAAAAAAAAAAAAATTTGGTGAGCTTCTTGGTACAATTACATGTTATTGATATGGTGTTGAGATACAAGCTGATCAACGTGTAGTGTTCGTGGCCAGTCGGCGGCAATCCTGAAAAAAAAAACCAAATTGAGTTTATCTAATTCAGATAACTAAGCAAATAGTAATAAAGATCATCCACAACATGCATACACTTCTTTGTCAGAAACTTATAGTTGCCCTAGTGGAAGACATGAAATAGCCTGGAACTCTTTCTTCATAACACGTATGAAATATCTCCGTGCATGAAATGCTCCCAGGAGCACATACGGTACACAAAGATAAGTTTTCATCTTGAATTTAAATGATTAAAAGATTAATCAGGATAAAAGCTTGGAATACAATAGATGTTAAAACATTCTTATTCTGTACTTTTTCTTTTTTTATTTCAATTTAATAAATTAAACTATTGGTAGGAATAGATTACTCTATGTCAAGAATATTGAACTATAATAAGGAGGGTGAATTGGATTTATAAGCAAACATAGAAACGAGCGATAGACCCTGAACTTACTTATCTGAAGTCGACATCTTCCTGTAGGCCTGTCACAAGGAATAAAACATTTAGCATGTGTGGGAATAATTAGTCAAACTGCCTAGAAAAAAGAAAAGAATTATTAGTCTAGGCCTTTGTTTTTCATGTCTTTGCATAGACAAAACTGCTGAAGTAAGAACTCGATGCTATCTATACTTCTATATTTGAAGTCAGAATACAAAGAAACATATATGAATGGTAATCCTAAAAGCTACCCCTGCTCGCATAAGCATGAGCTCATACCATTAGATTCATGCTTGCTTCACTCCTTCACATGACTTTTATTACTTTCCATATTACAGGAAAGGTGATTCTGATGGCCGTCACCTCTTGCCCACGCCGAACAAGCTTAGTCACAGATGTAAAGATATGAAAAATAAAAGTATAAACCTTGTTGAAAACTCGCAAGTTTTTCTATTTTGAATTGGTAATTCATGGTGTTAACAGCCATCTACTCTAAAAGCTTAAGCTGATAGAGAGAGAGGGTAACTATTATATTTATATCCTCTACATGCCCCTTCACATGTGACCTTCTTTTGGTTCAACACGTGTTTTTCAATTTTAATTATCAGGGTGACAGTGAGGTTCGAACTCGAGACCTTTGGCTCTGATACCATGTTAACAACCATCTACTCTAAAAGCTTATGCTACTAGAGAGGGGGTAACTTTAATATTTATATGCTACAGTGGAAATCATGGTTAAACATGGTTAATAGTTCTCTATAAAGGAAACCAATATTCTTCATGACATCAGAAAACATATCCCTAGAATTGTGTGAATGAAAACATAGGCCAGTAGTCTACTGAGAAATGTGTGCATGAAAACATACCACTAGTCTACTGAGAAACACAGTTTGTCCATTTTCCTTCGAAGTTAAATCCCCCTGAATGCACAAAAATAGCAAACTGTAAACAGTGTCCTTGTTTGTATGTGTGAGTAAAGATTGAGGACATGAAAATTGTTGAACTGAAGATGTCTTAAATTGGAAAATACTACTTTAGCTTAATAACAAACTCTACTTATACTAGTTGTAAACAGTAAGTGATTAAGAAGGAAAGATGAGAAAAGTTCTATATTCATCTCACAACCATAATGTGGCAATGTGATAAGATACCAGTTGGCATGAATCTTGTATATTTTGTTTTAATCACAACTAAAATTACCTCCCATGCTTCGATGTATCCCTTGGGTGGTCCAGACAGAGTGCTTGTTGTCTGCTGTGACCGTGTTTTACAGCTCAAAGTATTGCTAACAGTAACAGAATCCATTCCCTCCTGCACTCGTTGAGACTTTCCCACCATAGAAATCGAAGTGTCTGCCCCATATGATATACTTGATTGACCAAAGGCATTAATGTGTTTCCGTTTCAACCAGTATTCATCTTGTGCCACTTGAACCCTTGTAAAATGTCCTGAATTCATGTTAGGTAGTAGTAGTGATTGACCGGTACTTATGGGTCCTTGAAGATTTGCTGAAAGCTTTGATGTCTTTAAATTTCCGTATATATCTGAAGATGCTGTTATGAGTGAGCCATTACTGGTTTTTTTATCACACTTTTTGGTCTTCAATCGCGACTCCGATTTAACTATTAATGGCATGGTTTGTGTAAAACTACTCATTGTTCGAAGTCCTTCAAAATGTGAAATCTTTAAGTTTCCTGATATAGTAGAAGCTGTTGAAGCAGTGGAACCATTGGTTGCAAATTCTGCATTTTGTTGTGATCTCAATGTCGCCTCTGACTTAACTGTAGGCGACCATGTGGGCTGATGAGGATACTTGCTTCTCCTACCAATTGTTTGAGGTTCTGAAGAACTTCCTCCATTTTTGACTGTGGAGGTCCTGACTTGGAGTGAAGGAAGAAGGTTGCTCGAAAAGCTTGCATTTACCGCTGCCTGACTCCCATTATGTCCTTTTTGTGACATAACAATTCCTGCTGGTGTAAGTTTCACCTTAATATCTTCAAACCCAGACTTCAATTGAGAAGTGAAGAAGTCTGATGATGTCTTCACACTTGACATGCTTTTGGAAGTGCTGTGTAGATCATTTGAATGGTGTGGAAATGCAGCTCCTAGTTCTTTGGACTTCACAACATAGGGTTCCTGAACAAGAGCTTATTTATTTCATGAAATTGCCCTGAAGCAGCCCCAGGGTGGCTTCTTTATATATTGGCAAAAAAAGAGAAATCAGAGGAGATACAAGTTTTACCAATTTTTCTGCTGCAGTAGGAAAATCTTTTGCAGGAATTTCTTGTTTACTCGTCAAGGATTCACTCAGTGTTTCCCACAACTTCATAATATCATCTGGGAAGGAAAAGAAATGGTAACCATTCCACGTAGTATACAACTAAATGTAAATAAGCAGTAGATTGTTTGGTTTGTCAACCAATGATTAGAGCCAATAAATTGAAGACTTCCTTTTGCATGGTGATTTATAGAATTTTTACCGTTTTCCATTTTTTCTTTTCCTCTTTTCTGCTGCACAGTCCCAGTAGGAATACTCCCTGAAGGAGTTTCTTCCTCATCCATCTCTAGTTCATTCAGTATTTCCTGGAATATTGAGACCTCCTCATCTGAGAAAGGCCATTGACAGTAAGCATTCGATGAAATATAAGCTCAAATATTGATTAACAGTAGATTATTTGTCAAACAATATTGAGAGCCCAACAATCTGGACATTTTCTTTTGCCTATTTGTTTGATAAGACTTTTACCATCAACTTTTTCCTTCTCTCTCTTTGGCTGGACTGGTGTGGCTGGAATATTTTCAGCCAGAATATCATGCTGCCTTGTGAAGGGCTCACTGAAAACTTTCCACTGCATCATGATGTCCTCATCTGAAAAAGAAGAATCAGCAGAATTGTCCAACAGACTAGAGAATAGAATATAAATAACAAAAAAGATTGTTCCGATTCTTCAACCAAATATTGAAACGAATGTGGTGGTTGTATAGCATCTTATAACAAAAGAATAATAACAATATTGGAAGTTGCAGCTATAGAAGTTGTATAAAGTAAAGGAGAACAAAAGAAGTGGAACATAAGTACAGAAATAACTCGGTAAATAGCTTTGTTACATGGACTCCAAAAAAATTGTTAAGTACCTGTGTTCAGACACAACTTGGACATGGGCACATGATGTTTCCAATAAGTATGGCTGGATAAGCATCTAACAAGTATATCCCAATCCAATAATTCAAATTTATTATATATTTATGCATAAAACAGTGTGATTATGTTCCTTTTGCTTCAAAAAACCAATTAAAACAATATTTTAAGATAAAATAAAAGATCTTTTTTTATAAATAATATGAATATTTTATCATGTCCCCATGCCCTTGGGATTGGGATCTAGTACATCCAATACTTAAGACACATACCTAAACATGTTACACATACCCGGGTCCATGTAACATAGGTGAAAATTATTTCTTATACTTCCCCATCACAAGAATATACTTCCTCATCACATTGAAGATTATTTCTTCTAATTAAGGAACAAAGAAATATATGGTGAGGATGAAAGTTTTCAGAGTTAGAAGTGGAGAGAGATAGAATGGATCATTCCCTGGTGCACACCCCCACCCCCACCACAATGCACACACATTCAAAGAGAGCATATTTTTATAGGCACAACGAGGAGATTCCCCAAGGAGACAATTTTTTTTCATTTCATTCTGTATTGATTTTTTTTTTTTTTTTTTTTGATAAGTTTTTCATTCTGTATTGATTCCTGCTATATAAGGAAGTGCAGATGATCTTGTCATACAAGGAAGGGAGGGGGGAATGAGAGTACAACATCCAAAGAATCAATGTGAGGGGAATGAAGTGGGAAGTTCATTTGAAGCTCGGAGTAAATTCATCCCTCTACCAAATTAAAGAGTCAATTCTAAAAGACGCTTGATAACAAACATCTCTGTAAAACGAGTATAGGTAAGACTAGCTGGAAAATAAATGATAACATAAGGAATAAAATTCACTCCTGATGAGGACATGCTGAATGATTGTTGACTACAATGGTTGAACCGTCTACAACAAAGACTAACAATTGCATCATTAAGGAATAATTTCATTAGCTTGAAGCCATTGCTAGGACAACATATGGAGCCAAACTAATTTGAATTGAGGCTGCGAACAATGCAGTGATGGTGTGCCCCTAGATTTGAGTGGCAGGATGGGATTCATTCAGCTGAGCTAAAGAAGCTGGCTTAAAGCTTTTACGTTGTGTTTCTTTTAGAGTTATGTGCACTTAAGAATATTTCCCAGCACAAGGCCACAGATGTTCCACTTAAATTTTAAAGCCATTTTTCTAGCTGCCCAGTACATTTTACACCAGTGCTGTGAAAAACATAGAATACTGTTATTTTAACAATGACTTCATTAAAGGCAACAGTCTAACATGCTACATGATGAAACAAACAGCCTACAAGATTATGTTAAATGACTAAACATGGGCAAATAATTATATAATGTCACATTTGAAAAGTAAAAAAATAACAGAAAAAGATGAAAGTAGTTAGTCCAAAAATTTGTGATTACCTTTAAAACCCTCTGGAAATGAAAGATGGGAACCTGTCTCTGTTTGTGTCTCCAGAATACTATCAGGTGTTGATTTACTTTCCAATTCATGCTGATTGAGAGCGGCACGAGCCTCCACAAAATTCTCAGAGATTAGGACAAGATGGTGAGGATTCTTAATATCATTCACAGAAGATTCCGTTGTTTGATGACTACAGTTTCCCTACATTGACAGGATGGTGTTGTCAGTGACTTGCCAACTTCCATTAACAAAAGGGAGTGTATGTTTCTTTATGTAAATGGATGGTACTGTAATTGGAAGATAAGCAATATAAAGAAGAAGACACTGAGATATGCATGGAAGGTGGTAACATACAAAATGATTGGGACATATTTGGATTGATCTTTCTAAGTATTACTTTAGTGGCTGACATTCATTCTCTTGTTTAACCAACTAAACGTTCCTCCCTACCGAGTTGTACGCGGTGATATATTAATATATATTGTATGTTGTAGAATTTGGAGAAAGGTGGAGAAATTATTTTGAGAAATTTCTAAATTAAAATCATATAGGAAGCTTTGGTTTAGAAAATTTTGGTAACCTTAGCCCTTAGGGAGATTATAGAAGCTAATTTTTTTCACAGGACCACAAGAGACGCTTTGTGACAGAGACAATCTTATTGAGGTTTGGAAGTGTTTAGGCAATTATAGTGTGTGTTGGCTAACACAACTATTCAATATTACGTAAGAATTTTTTATAAATGAAATAGAACTATTTGGATACCTATATATATGTATAAGTGAATGGTTAAAGTTGGACAAATTATTGGGGGTATCAAATCAATAAGCCATGCTACAAAACTTTGAAGAGAGTTACCGAACAACATCTAAGACGTGAAACTATAGTATGGAACAAGCAATATGGATTTATTTGTATAAGGTCAACAATGGAAACTATTTATTTATTAAACAGATTAATTAAAATATTATATAGAGAGAAAGAAAGATTAATCTTTCTATATTTGGACAAAGCCAAAGATAAAGTCCATAGAGACATAATATGCTTGATTTAGAATCAAAAGGAGTTACAAATAGATATATTGACAGTGCTAAAGGATATTTATAATGAAAATATAACAGTGTGACCATAATAACAACAATTGTGAGAAACGACTGAATTTCTACTTAGTATATGTTTACATCGGCAATTGATGTGAAGCCCATATCTTTTTTATATTAGTTCTGGATTATTTAACAGAATACATTAAGGATGAGGTTAGAAGGTTTGTGTTATTTGCTGATGATATTGTTTTGATTGATGAAACTAGAGTTAAGATGAGTGCAGAATTAGAGGTTGGGAGAAAAGCTTTAGAATTACGTTTAAGATAAATAAGACCAAAATTGAATATGGGGAATCTAACTTTAGTAAAATTAGAAATAGAAATATGGATGTAGTGATGCCAGTAACTGTAGTTTAGGAAAAGAGAAGTGGTTTTTACTGAGGGAAATGCTAAGGGGAGAGAGAGATCAAAACTAACATGAGTTATAGATTTTTAGGAAATATGATATGTGTGGTTTAATGGAGACTATAGCCTTCAATAGAGCAGAATGGCAAAGTATGATTACTGACCCCCAAATAGTTGGGAAAATATTTTGTTGAGTTGAGTATTGTCTGTTGCATAAGAAATGCAAGATTTTTCCCATGCAAAAGGTTATAAAATACTTCTCAATATTGAAAATTATACATTGTTCACATACCTTGTTATGCATTTGAAATATGAAAAGGTAAATTAATTACAATTAAATGCAACATTTAACTACAGAAATTTGAAATCACTAGAGAGCCAATTGTAAGAGTTTAAGCAGGTATATGAAGCAGGGTATGGGGAGTGGCATCGAAGGTGAGCAAGGCCATAATAAATTTAGTAAATAATAATAAAGATACTAAGCAAGAGCACGTGACAAATTTAGAAATAATTATAAAGACACTAAGCGAGAGCAATGAACAACTTTAATTTTTTACCGCACTATATATCGCTTTGAGCTGCGGAAATTTTTTCGGAGAGAGAACTGACAGAGATACAAATGACTGCACGCAAAAGTAAGCATTAGGATGATGGTAAATATAGTAATCACCATTTGAGGAAGGAGCATAGCCAGCAAAGCAAACAAGGTTACAAGTTTTGCATCAAAACCTGAATAAATGATCTGGCAACTGTCTCCGTGTCAGCCAGATCGCATTCCATTCGTGCATCAGTAATTTTACCAGAGTCCGTAACTTCTATTATTGGCAGTTGGACGGGTGTAGGAAATAGAAATGGATTGCTGGCAGCCACAAGTATGCAATGCCTTTGTCCAAATTGTTGAGTTTGGTTTTCGTTTGTGTTTGCTTGAAACATCTGATTCACTCATGATAGAAATATTTAAGGTCACTAGATATATAACAAATGGAAGTTGATGGAGAAACAGGGACCTAATTTCAATTTGGAAAATGGGGGAAAGAAACTGAATGAACTGCAAACAGCAAAAATCTTTAACAATCCAAAATAAATAAATAAATAATGAAAAAACTATTTTTGTTTTGAACATGCTTCTTCCATAATAAAAATTTGAAATAAATCTAACATGACTATTGTAGATTTCTTTGAATACGAATGCAAATAACAGTATGCCAAATGGCCCCACAAACATTAAAGATTCATTAGTTTTTTGCTGCCCGAGTAAGCAAACTAAATCAAAATGAGATGTTATAGAGTAGGCATAATCTATTATTGTACAAATTGAACATAATATGATGCTTTGTAATGAATGGAAGGTTTTTCTTTTCTTCAGGATATTTACGGTATGGGAGATGTCTAATGATTTGGCTTAGGTGTTACAATGGTGGAATCTGGAGAGAATGCAAGCCTACACACGACCCTCCTGCAAACCTCTTTGGAGGGCAATCACCACCTTATTAGGGTGTCAAAACATTGCAGAATGAATGCTATAACCTCATATGAAGAGGGTGGCATGGATGCCATTGCACCGCATTGTCGGTGGTATGTTGTAACAGTCACCAAAGGAGTTATTTGTAGTATACTAAATGGCCATAACTAGGAAACATTCAGTATTACATAATCAAAGCAAGAGCTTTAACTCAAGAATTCACTTTCCTGTACTATTCGTAATGTAGACAGATTAACCATGTTATGGACACCATACAGTTTCTCCCTGCACTTTTTGGTAAGTGGTCTAGACTCTAGAACCTATTGGTAGCTACAAATTTCTTACCAACAAGATCTAATAATATACATACTGACTACTAATGTATGGTTACATTTGTTCAGACATAAGACAGCTAGGCTCAAAATTTAATAGCAGAACTGTAAAAATGCCTCAATTATAATTAAGAATGAAGCCATATCCTATGGAATATATTGAACATATTTATCCCCTTTCAGATAAGAATTAATCTTTACCATACACGGAAAATGAGTGCAAACAAGCAAGACCTATCAATAATGTATCCATATCTGACAATTACACAATCAGAAACTCGGAAAGATTGCATATAAAATTGACTGAAGTGTATCAATTTTTTAATTCAGTCTCTCATGGACATTCATTTGCAGTAAATATATAAGCTCACTGAAAAATGAGGAGCATTAAGTTCAACAGACAAAAATTAAGCAGTTCAGTAAATGAAGCACGTCTTTTATGAAATAACGTTAAAAAACAGGAAATAAGATTTTGAGGACAACATCCTTACCATCAACGCATTGGAAAGCCCTTCTGCAATTCCAGCTTCATCATTGCCACCGCCTTCAAAGGATAAAGCTGATAGCCATTGTAAGAACTTATTCATATCCCTTGTCCAACTGCTTGCTTGTACCAAGCATTCTGCACAAAGAAGACAAAGGAGGTATTAGATACCACCAAAAAGAAAAAAAGGTTCATTAATTGAATAAAATAAAGACAAAATGGTACTTTCTGATTTTTTTTTCTTAGAATTATAGAATAAAATATTGTATATTATGTAAATGTAATGGTGATTAAAAAACCACCAGTGTTCTTTACACAGCCGGTTCCAAGCCCAGATAAGAGGGAGGGTTGCATTAGGTAGCTTGACAGCCAGCATAAAACCTTGTCCTGACCAATATGAACATGAATCCTATGAAGCGGAATGGAAACATAGGATTCATGCAGCCAACCCTAAGTAGTTGGGAAAAAGGCTTGGTTATTGTTGTTGTAGTGGTAATGTTCTTCACAAATGATTGTTCTTAGTTTGACAGAAATCAATATAATGCCCAATACAATAAGTAAGACATCTTTCTAGTGTCACAATATTGGCAAAATACCAAAATGAAAAACAAAAAGCATAAAACATGACAAATTGAAATCAAACATGCATATCATTTGACTTTTTAGTGGTTTTATAGTGATTGAAAAAGTTCATGGCATCTGTAATTGACTCCCTTTATGCCTTGCTCGATATTCTGACATTATTACACCATGACCTCAACGTTTACATAACCCAATACCACAATACAAATTCATGGTTATGATACCAACTCAAATAAAAGTTATAAATGAACTTATCATTCAAATATTTTCACTTCTCCAGTAATTGAGAACAAGGCAAGACATAGTTCTTCAGGATTTCCATCTCTTGTGTGATGTTTTCTTAGGTTGTTCCATTGTTTTGGTTTTCTCTTGTATTGTGAAGGCCATCTACTGGAAATGGTATTCTATAGTGGCCTTTTGTTATGGGGGTATGCCCCCATTTTCTCTTCTACTCTTCTGAGGTTTCTTTTATAAAATTCCACCACCATTCAGGGAAAAAAAAAAAGAAAAAAAAAAGAAGGTAGTTCTTGCATATTATTTACATTGAAGCCACCCAAACTTGAGGAGTAGTTGCTAAATTAACTGAAGGGAAGCCGAGTAAGCGAGGCTCCCGCCGCTGAGGGGAGGTTCAGATGTACACCTTACCTTTGCAGGCAGAGAGGTGATTTTCTGTTTCAAACTTGCTACTTCCAAGTTGCAATGGAGCAACCTTACTGTTGCACTAGGGTCAACTCTCAGTTGCTAAATTAAGTATGCTGAATAAAAGAGATGCTTTATCACAACTCACAATATTCTCATTAACTCTGAATCTGTAAAGCCTTAATTCTAAAAACAACCAAAGTTCCAAACCTCATTATCTCAAACACATGCAATGTGATGAAATGTGCAACTGAAATACTCATGTTAAAAATCTATATAAAACTAGAACACAAAAACACAGCCTAGTTGAAATAATAACATTTAACGAGTTAATTTGTGCAAGTCATATAGAAACTTGAAGGTGATAGTGATAGCTTATCACAAAGCATAAGCCTCGTAACATGAGCATATTGAGAACAGAATCTGTATTGATGTAGCATAGTTAAGAAAGGAAGAACAACCTGAAATTGTCCTTGAACAAATTATAATGTGCATTTCTTATTCATACAAATTAAATAATTTCGCAGATTAAATTCAGTCTCTAGAAAGGAAAAGAAAAAACACCTAAGCAATTCTATACTATCTTAAATGTGATTCACCAGAAGAAATAAAAAAAGGTCCAGGGTTAGACAAATGCATACCATTATAAGGTCCATGAGCACCATACACAATGACAGCGAATGCAGGTCTTGTTGCAGAGTTATCCTGTAAGCAATAAATAGACAAACAAAAATAGGAAGAAAATTATGACACTGATTTAGAATTTCAACAATAGTCTCTGGAGAAATGTAGATGCATCTGGACATCAAAAAGTTCAATGACTGGTTATGAAGTAAATGAGAACTATGGAAATTAGGAATTCTAAGGACCATATCCGTACATCTATGAAAGAACATGCATTTTGGAGATTTAAATTGCGAGAGTTGTTGATCCATAAGAAAAATAGGATGCAATAGAAAGGAACCAATAACAAAACAAACCAAAAGCAAATATGTGACAGATAAATCATGAAATTTTGAGTTATATTGTTTACCTAAGTAGTTAATTATCCTCCAATTATACTCAATCCCACGACTTTTCCAGTACAAGATTGTGTAATTTTTCAACCGAGTGGCGAGACTGCCTTATCTTATATATCACAAGGTGCATAATAGAATCATCAATAATTAGAACATCTCATCCTTGACCTTGAAAAATGGACAATAACATTGGCTCCGTTCACCAAAAAAAAAAAACCCTGGTGATCTTTCATAGTTTGAAATGTACCATCGAATTTGAACATCAAGCATGCAATTCTTATAAATTTGCAATGCCTTTCATGTCAATCATAGTAATGCCTTTCATGCCAACTGCACATTTTATGATATTAGATATTTAAATAATGCTTGGTTTATTATGCTTGTGGTTATTGTTTTGATAGAAAATGAAATATGTGTCATTGCATTTGGATGATGTGGACAGTCTATCTTTATGGTTGTAATTTCAAAGTGTTTCATTGTCGCTCATTTGTATAATGCAAATTAGTAAATTGTGTACAGACATTCTATGTCCCCAGAAGCAACATTCCCGATACAAGTAGTAC
>JAOTQH010000011.1:4127420-4139085 GCA_025631255.1 Cornus kousa | reverse complement strand
GTTATGTGCAACTTGCGTGTTATCCTTCTTGGTGATCTTTTCCTACTATGATGCTAACCTTTTGCAGAGGAAACTGTTCGACATTAGGCTTTGTTGGATTCTCCAAAACAATGAAAGAAAAGAAAGGGAAAAGAAGAAAAGAAAGATTTAGCTTACGAAAACTCTTTGAATATCCTCACTTTTTTATTAAAAAAATTGGATTTCTTTAAAGGGAAAAAAAAATCTCCTTTTTTCCTTCCGATTTTCTTTTCTTCTACTCTGTAAGTAGTCCATCATATCCTCTTCTCTTCACAGTTTTCCATCACAACTAAAAAAGGTAAAATCCCTATAATTTCTTGTCCTTTTCCTAGCGGTTTACAAGTTCCAGATTGAACCATAAGGGTTTTGTTGAGACTTTATGCTGCCTTTGTCCTTTGGTTCTAATTTTGACTATTGTTCTTGTATAATCTTTCTATATATATGTTACGTTCAATTTAGGAATTTTTTCCTTGTATTCTCATTTTCTTCTTTCTTATGGATTCTTTAATTCTATATTATAAAAGGTTCACCTAGCATATTTAGAGGTTTGTGAAATTGCTCGTGGCTGAGGTTTATCAGAGACAAATTGTTTTCTAACATTTCATTCTCCCGTTCAAGTAGAAAGAAGAAACAATGAATCTTCTTATTTGTATATGTATCCCCTTACTATAACTTAGTTAAATTCTGTGTTTTAATGTGACTTTTCTCTATTGTGTATGATGGTTGTTTGATGGTTCGTTTTATTAAGGGTCACTTGGTAATATAATGATGATATACATGGTTAAAATCTGCATTTTCTTTGTTGTCAGTTTGTGGTATACATTGGAAAGTTCACCTAATTGTGGAAAACGCTCTCCTCTTTTATTCATTCTATCATTTATTCATCATTAATTTTTTACAGACAGCAAAAGGGGCAAAAATTTATAGTGCTGCAGTAGCTGCCACAGCTGATGGTCATCCGACTGGGAGAGAGGGGGAAGAAAAGATCAAGCTGCACACTCATTCTTACTGTTGCTTAGATTATGCACAGGTTCCTCCTTGTATATCCATAAGTCACGTTTAATTCACTTTCTATTACTTTATGCCTTTTCGTTATTTGATTCCTGAGATTTATTTTGCTTTATTATATTTTAGGTTGAAAAGAGAAATAATTCTTTAATGGTCGCATATAGAATTTATACTTTACTTTTGGTGGGCGTCTGTGCTGTTTGTGTTTATATATATGTTGGCAAGAGCTATGTATTAGCTTTGATGGATGTGTAGTATACTTTATCTGTGTGTGTGTGTGTGTGTGTGTGTATGTAACTATGGTTGTATCTTGATTTTGTTCTGAGAGATTTATGTATGGCTGTATGGTTAGTGATATGATGGGATATAGAAGGCAAAATAAGCCCTAGACTATGCTTTCTTTTCTCTTGAGTATCCTGTTCATCAGATTTTTAATATGTCCAGGCTCTTGTAAATGTGGAAGACCTAAAGTAAAATGTATGTTGCAGATATATGACGTTGTGAGGTACAGACTTCACCGTATGAGGAAAAAGCTAAAAGATGAACTGGAAAACAAGAACACAGTTCAGGAGTATATATGCCCCGGCTGTGGGAAAAGGTTTCTGCTGTTGCTTGTGATGCTGTTAGTTCTATATATCATTAGGTGAAAGTTTGAGGTTTTTCTGATTTTGGATGTCCAGATATACTGCTTTGGATGCACTACGACTAATTTCCCCAGATGATGAATATTTTCATTGTGAAAGTTGCAATGGAGAACTTGTGGCAGAGAGTGACAAGTTAGCTGCTCAAGAAATGGGAGATGGAGATGACAATGCCAGGAGGCGGAGGCGTGAAAAGCTCAAGGACATGCTTCAAAATATGGAGGTTGGTTTCTTTAAATATTATACATTTCTTTTTGGCAATGGTAGGATTTATTTGTCTTGGTTGTCAAAATGTTGAGAATTTAGGTAAGAAACTGCCAACATTAATACCTTTTGGATGCTTAAATTATTCAATTTATCAGGATTGTTCTAGTGCTTTTATTGGGGATAATTTTTATTCAATAGTTTTAGTAGATCATATTATGGCCATCTTATGATAAATTAGATATACACATCAAATATTAACATTTTATTACATGTACAATAGAATTGAGAGTCGAGAGTCCAGACTGAGGTGAGTTGGTTGCATGCCACTTTTAACTCATGTCCACCCTGAACTGAGATTGGGTTGAATTGTTGCCTAATCCATCCTGAGTTGTGAAGAAACTGTCCCAGCCTGCCTAAGGGTCAACCTGGGTTTGTGTTCAGCTTGAACAAGTTCTGGTCCTTGTAGAAGCTGAATTTTCATAAACAGTAAAGTTATGAGTCTTGTGACAGGCAGAATTCAGAAAATATTTTTTATATAGGGGTCCATTCATTAGTTTCTGTTGCATGTTCATTGCCGAACTGAGGTAGGATAAAAAATGTTCGTCTTACACAACTCAGGATTTTCAAGAGAAGCTTTGGGTAGTTATTTGTACATTAACTCAAGTAATCCATTCCTGTTCTTTTTTGGGATACTGAATTATACTGATTTTTAACTTGATGCTACTCGAGAACCTTCCCCAGCGATTGTATATTATTTGTTCTACATGCGTTCTTTTTCCCTTTTATGAGGTGACAATACTGAATGAGTGCAGGAACAGCTCAAGCCATTAATGGATCAACTCACCAGAGTGAAAGATTTGACTGTTCCTGATTTTGGAACACTGCAAGCCTGGGAATTGCGAGCGAATGCTGCTGTACGCGCAGCAAATGGGGATTCTGGTGCCAATGATCCCTCTAAATCTTCACAGGGACTTGCATATGGCGGAACGCCTATGCCATTTCTTGGAGAGACAAAGGTAATTTTCTTCTCATTCTCCCATCCCTCACCCACCCAGACGCAGAAAATTATGTGTACATATAAGATATAAGGTCTTATTTTATATTTTCTAATTTTATGTACTGGAATCATTTTATTGTTGGTAGGGAGCAGTGCTTAAATTATCATATCTTGGTTGTTAGCAAACATAGTTTAATTTATTTTGTACTACATGTGGTTCAGACTTCAATTTGTGTTTCTGCATGCTCGTGTATTGTGGTTAAGCTTTGAATTAAAGTTAGTGTTGGCATGTATTTGTATATATATGAAAACATTTGAAGCCTACAGTTGGTTAGTACTTGGCACTTTTTATGTTGTGTGGAGAGTAAAGGGCAGTAAATTTCTAGATGATGTTTTATGCATATGCTTCTGATGAAATATTGGTAAAGAGTCAACTCATCCATATGGCAGAACTAAAGAATGCAACACGGTGAGGTTCATATTATGCTAAGAATTAGGTAGCGAATATGTAAACAAACCTATTATCTACACTAAATTTATAAGACAACAGAAGTGGGAGTAATTCTAGAAATCTATTGAATCTCTGTCAACAAACATGTCATAGTGAAAAAAACATAACTAGAAATTTTGCACTTATTAATATATTATACAGCTTATGAGCAGATGCAGGAAAAAAAAAAAAAAAAAAAAGAAAAAAAGAAAAGGAAAGAAAGAAAGAAAGATAGGGCAAATTGAATTATCAGCACTACAAAATTCAGAATCAAAAGAAACTAAAATTTGGGTGTTGTAAAGTGATATAATTTTCTGTTGATAGCATGACAAACATAATTAGTTTTTTTTAGAAAGTGGCAATAATTACACATTTATTTCCTCTTGTGACCACAACTAGAACATATGGACAGTATTAAAGAGGCAAAAAGAATCTGCCTCAACCCATGCTTTCGAAGACCATTAACAGCCTTTCCAATCTCTATAGACTGAGGTACAACGAATTATATGCCCTCATGTTAGTAGAAAACTTAAAACAAGATTAAAGAGATCGTAGCTGCTCCTAATTAAATGGCAAACAAAAGATCCAGTTCAAACCTTCAAAGTATCCACAGACAAGGCCATTAGTTGAAGCTTTTGTTTGCCATTTGTACAAACAGATAAGTAAACTAAGTGGTTTTTCTTATTAGTGACAGAAGTATCCTAAAATAACCATGGTAAAAGACACTTTCTACCACGGTTTTAAAATAACAGTGGTAACCGTGGTAATATTTACCATGGTTATTTTAAAACTGTGGTAGAAGATTTTTCTACCACGGTTATTATTATAACTGTGCTAGAAAATGAATTTATTCTACCACGGTTATTTTATAACCGTGCTAGAAAGTGAATTTGGTGAAATCCTGCATGCGGGTCTTACTCCAAACCACAAGATCTACAAGAATCATCAGATTAGCCTCCCAAATTGCCTCCGTCTCTATTCTCGTTCTCGACTCTGAACTTGCCCACTCTCTATCTCTGCAACTGCAAACTACAAAATCTACAAGAATCAGATCAGCCTCTAAAATCGCCTCCATCTCTATTCTCGTTCTCAACTCTAAACTTACCATCTCTCTGTCTCTGCAACTGCAAAATGCAAAATGCAAAATCTACAAGAATCAGAACCCATATCTGCATATCATTTTAGATTGTTCAAAATATCAAAACCCATATCCTTCAATTTCCATCGCTTGCTGTTCCAGTTCGGGTTCGTCATTCGTAAGCTTCAGCCTCTGACCCACTGTCTCTCAACTCTCAAGTCCTCTCTTTGCAACTGTTAACTTGTATGTGTAGGTTTTGTTTTATTATTTATAAATCAATTAATCAATTTCTGTAATTCAGTATAGAAAATGACTACAAGGATCTAGTGATCTCTGATAGTCCAGCTCGATTATCTAATAAATATTAGAAATAGAGACAAATCACTATGTCCCTCCTATTGCCTGTCCTCCAACCATTTGTTCCATATTGTGAAGCATCATATTTCTACCTGGATGAATAAAGAACTAAGTGTTGTTGTAATATTACCAATTATATATATGTTTAATGAATTATTTATTGCCACAGGACACACCACCATCACTTGCCATCACAAAAGGCCATTTTAACCACAAACACAGACACTTTCTCTCTCTCGGCTGGAACTCACTATCTTCTTCTTTTTTTCTTGAGCTTCAAATATTCTCCCCCATTTTTTGCCCAAATAGTCGAGTTCCTGGTCTTGATTCCTTAACGAAAAAGGCTCATCTCATCGTTCTCTATCACATATTGAAAGGATATAATTTTTGGAGGAGCGGTGATTATTTTGTAAATTTTTGAAATTTTTCGATCTAAGGCTTCGGATGGAATTTTGGGCCACTTAGAGTCGAATTTCGGAGCTGACCCTTTAGAATAGTAGAATCTTCTCGTTGACGGCTACGTTCCCACCGCATAATTTTCTGTTCCGCAATCGTTGACCAGCATTGACTTTTGTTGACCGGCATTGACCGCGTTGATCGGCATTGACTTTTCTGGCCGGGATGTATTTTGGCTACTTTTGAGGTAGGAGTGCTCTAATTCACAATTTCTTAGGTTCTATGTGAATTTTCCTTCTTAAATTGACTATAAGCATGTTTAATTTCAATTATTTTGACAATGTGATTGTGGTAGATGTATGTTATGCGATAAATGAGTTTGTAAATTTAGTTACATCCTTGTAGTGAAGAAGCATGTTTAGAAATGACAAGTTATTTACTTTATGTATTTCAATTGCCATGGAAATTTGATGTCATAATCGTAGAAATAAATGTTTAAAATATTCTTTTACAAGTTATGATTATGATATGGATAAGATGTATGGAATATAGTTGTTGAACTTGGTATTTGGAATCATGAAGCATTTATGCATCCATTGAGAAAGAAAAAGGGAAAAAGTATATTTTAAAAAAACTAATGAAATTGTTTTGGGCAAAAGTTTTTGAAAAGTGTTTGTGAAAACTCGGACACCTAGGAGGTGCCTAGTGGTCCGTGGTATTAGTGTGGTCTAGAGAGGGGACTAGGGAGAGACTCTAGTGTGGTTGAGCAAACCAGGCCAGATGCGACGCCTTGGAGGTGCCTTGTGGTCGTGGATGGTCAGCCAATCCCCCTGTCGTGACGCGTTGGAGGTGTCTTGGGTCGGATTACACTAACGGTTTGGAAGTTAAAACGGTATGGTTTCGAAAACGGGGAGTGACATTGCATGGCATGGCACATCATTGGCACACGTGGTGCATTTGGTAAATAGTTGAGATATGTATGCTTGTTGATGATACAATGATTTTACCTGACTCCCGAGATATGATCATGTTCTCTTGCTTTCTATTCTCTATGTGGATTCACTGGGTCATAAGAGGTGTGTCTTAGACACTTCCTACTGAGCGTTTAGCTCACCCCATCATTTTAACATTTTTTTCAGGTCACGGAAAGGAAGTGGCGGACGACTTCCTCCACAGGTTTTGATGGGTTACTGAACTGTTTGACATATTTTGTAGCTATGATTTCATTTTATTATTATTATTATTATTATTATTATTATTATTTATAAATCCTGGGATGACACGTATATTATGTATTGATATAGGAAATGACGGTAATGTTTTTAGTTGACTTCAGTTTTGGGTAAGGACCCGTTTAGCGATTCGGACCCTCGGGTTCAAGTCGTTACAGTTGTCTGCTTCAGTCCTTACATCTTGCTTCCAATTTGTGTACAGAAATACCATCAGTCTAGCACCACCAACTTCCGTCTCTTACTTTAACGTCTTTGACACACCCTATTTTTTAAACATAAATAGTGTCTATTATACTTCCTGTCTAACTTCAACAGAATATGGCATCATTCCATTCGTCAAATAGTCATCATTTTTCTCTCGCAACAACTATTTATTGTGAACTATGACCTAATTTTTATTTATTTATTTATTTTTTATATTTTACAGTGTAGTTCCTACTTCATATGCAACACCGGTAACTACTCCAGCCACTTCCAACTCTTCTGTTCTTTATTAATACTGAACGTAAGAGTCTAAACTGTGTCCAGTAACATCCCAATAGTCTATATAAAATAGTTTGCATTAATAACAATGACAAGAATAATTAACAATTCTATATGCTTCAAAATCATTCAACTGTAATATAAACTCACAGAATTGTTCTAAACGAAATTAAACACATAAAAAAGATTAATTCAACATTTAAATAAACTCCTGGAGACTACCTAGGCATGCACAGAACACAGACAGAGGGAAGGAGCAAGAAATAGAACTTGCCTTAGGTTTCGAATTGCAACCTTAGCTGTCTTCTTCCTAGGTTTTTTCGGTGATCGTGACTGCCGTCAAGGACTCTTCTACTCTGGTTCTAACTCTTGAACAACCCTTAACCTTCCTCCTTAGTCCGGCCTAATTCTTTGGCCAAAACCCTAATCCCCCTCTCTCACTTTCTCTTTAAAACTCTCCATATTCTCCCTCTCTCTCCTGCTATTAGGGTTTTCAAACCCTATTGCAGACCATTATATGTATTTATATCAGTTAAACAGAATTCAACCCTAATCCTAATTGAAAACTAAATCGGATGATCATAAAAGAAAAGAAAAGAAATTTAAAATATAATTATATACATATAATATTGCTATATATATAAAACAATACTATAACAATATTAAAATATAATTATATACATATAATTTATAATTATATATATATATATAACCTAGTAACATAATATTGCTATTATTATCATTACAATAAATAACGAATAATAATAATAATCTATATTCTTCAATATATATACTCAAGTATATATATATATATATATATATAAAACCAAGCATTTATGGGAATTATTCGTACCCATTAGCAACCTCTATTTAAGTAGTCCATGAGACCTAACTGTTGGTTCATCACTACTATCCAAATTCCTCCTTTTTAAACTAAAAATAAAATAAAACACATAATTAAACAAGTAACTAAATTACATTTAAATCAACACATCATATTTTAACAAATAAGTTCATAGAAAAATTAATTTAAAAAAAAAAAAAAAAAAAAAAAAAAAAAAAAAAAAACATACACATATAACATGAAGCCACATAAACACATATCCATGTAAACAACCAAAAAATGCACAAGAAATAAAATTTAAATTCCGATTATATCCTTTTGAAAACTAGGGGTATTACACGTATGACAACACCATCATTCTCAATCTCACTCAGTGGTGAGTTTTTTTGGCTATTTCAAAGGAAATTAAGGCATTCGGCAGGGGGATCCCCTATCTCCTATGCTATTTATCATTGCAATGGAGGTTCTCACACAGTGTGTTAATAAAATCATTATTACCAACCCAATATTCAAGTTCCACTAGAAATGCAAGAAGATGTCCATTACTCATCTTACATTTGCTAATGACATCTTGATGTTTTCTTATGCAAACACTCATTTAGTTCAGGTTTTAATGGATGCCCTAAACTAGTTATATCTTGTTTCTGGAATGTAAATTAATAGAGCCAAATCAATGGTTTTCTTCACTGGAGGGGATAATGGCTTGAAGTCTGACATCCTTTCCATACTTCAATTTGAAGTTGGGACAGTGCCTGTCACATACTAAGGTTTGCCTCATTCATCAACTTCAATCAAAGCAAGGGATTGTCAGTCATTGGTTGAGAAGATTACTGCAAGAGTGGGTTCTTGGACATCAGGATTCTTGTCCTATACCAGAAGAATTGTCCTAGTTAAAGCAGTGCTCTACTCCATCCAAGCTTACTAGTCATAGACATTTGTCTTACCAAAATTGGTCATTGAACAAATCATTCAGATTCTTAAAAACTTCTTATGGAATGGTGTGGATTTGAAAAACAACGGTGCTAAACTTGCTTGGCAAGCTGTTTGCAGACTAAGAGCAAATGGAGGGCTAGGATTCCATTATTTAGAGCTTACAAATAGGATTGCTAACATGAAGCACATTTGGAAGCTTTGTTTGAAAAAGGATAACCTTTGGGTGGCTTGGACCTTTATTACCTTATCAAGAATAGAAGTTTTTGGTCAGTAAAATCAACTGGGGTGAGCTTAGGTTTTTGGAGGAAATTTCGTAGGTTGAGATCAATGGCAAGGGGGTTACTTAAGCATAAAGTTAGGGTAGGGAAAGCAACCAACTTATGGTTAGACTACTGGCTTCCTAATAGATCTATTGTGCAGTAGTTGGGGTTCAATGGTGTAGAAATTCTTCAACTAGACATCAACCTTCTAGTTGATAGCCTAATTTCCAACCACTAGTGGGTCCAACCAAGCTCTATGTTGCACCAGTTCTTCTAAACATATAATTTCATTTCAAAGTTGTAGGAACTACCACAACCCTCAATTGATCCTAATCGTATTGAATAGATGCTTAGCCCCAACAAGGTGTACACAATGTCACGCACCCTTTCTTACTTCAGCCCTCTATCCCTTATCTTTGCTTGACATAGAGTGGTGTGGTTCGAGCATCGCATCCCTAAACACAGTCTTATACTTTGGCTAGCTGTTAAGGGAAGACTATACACACTTGATGCCAAACCAGTGTTGCACAAGCATTACACTAATTGCTGCTATCTATGCAATGCAAAATGGGAATCCGTTGATCACTTATTTTTCAAGTGTGAATACACTTCCCACATTTGGAGGTTTATTCAAGATGTGGCAGGTTTCTACATTATTCTAAATTACTAGAATGATTTGATTTACTGGAGTACTTCACACAGGAGTTCATAAGAGTTTTTAGTTCATAAACTTCTTTGGGCTACAGTAGTGTACTTCATTTGGATTGAAAGGAATGCTAGAGCCTTCAGGAACCAATCATCCTCTGCTAACAGCATCATTGCCCTAATCAAGAATTATGTTAGGGCAAGACTTGCTACCATCAAGCTTAGAAACTGTTCAGACCTAAGAAGGATCACATCATTATCCTAGCTGTTAAACCTATTCCATCAAGGTTGTTCCACTGCTTGTGGACACAACTGGCTTCTTTCATGAACAACTATATTGCTGGGGTTATCATCACTGTTGTATTCTTACTTATTTCTGCTAAGGGAGGCTGAATGGTGACTTACTCTTGTTCCACTATTGATTAAATTCTGGGACAGTTTTTGCTATAATTTTATGTTCCTACCATTTTGTTGTTGTAATTGGATTATATTTGTAGCCTGTTGTTAGCTGTACTCCTTGTTTTATCCTCATTTATCTAGGGATCTCATTGTACATTATTTTTCTTATATATACAAGCTTATCTTTTTAACCAAAAAAAAAAAAATCTAAAAAGTATACAAAAGCTATACTTGGTTCAGTTTTCTGAAAACTCTTTTCTAAAACTTAATTATAAAAAGGGATATTTTTAGGTAAAAGTCTTCTATAGTTATCTAAAAACAATTTTCTATTTTCTAAATACTTGAGAGCTGCTTTTAAAGTTATAAATTAAGTAGATAATTTGTCTCCTTTCTTTTCTTTTTTTCCTTGCTGGGAATAAAAAATATATAAGTAAAATAAATAAATAAATAATTCCTAACTTATTTCAATGTAGACCTCTATAGCATACCAACAATAGCAGTAAAATTTTATTTGGTTAAATTTTTTTATGTTAACTTCACTTACTTTCACTGAGGTTTGTCAATATCCCACCTAGACCCCCTCCATATTTTATATCCCGATTTCACCTCGACGGATATGTCACAATGTCTTTGTAAATTCCCCATCTTTCTATTAAAATAGCTATCCTTTTAATCAATTGTAAAGCGGCACGACTACAATGATCACAGTGTGACCCTACAACCCTAGAACAAATATATAAAATATCTGGAGTTTCATTTTCTGCATTATGATGATCCGATCCGCAAGGACCATGATTGGAAATTATTTGATCATCTTTCTCCGAAGAAGAATATAATCAAATTGAATCACAAGCCAAGTTCCAATGGAATTCATCTTCGAAGTCACCACCTAATAGCTTTGGTGTGCTACCTAAAATATTTAAGTGTGGGGTAACAATGTCAACTACGATTGCACTAAAACGGTCAAGGAATCTTACTTACCTATGTTGAAATTTTGGTTTATATAACAGATTTTTTCATCATTTTGCCCTTCTAATATCGGAGATGAAAGCAACTAATTTATGGGCAAAATGATAAAATAAAAATAAAAATAAAAGTCCAAAAGTAAATAAAATTATGAAATGTAGAATTATTTATGTGTATAATGTAATACCCCTAATTTAAAAGGACAGTCCTGGAAATTTAATTTAAATATTTAAGTGTTTTTTTTTAATAATTTAATTGTTTTATTTGGCTTGCTTATTATTTTATTTATTAATTTAAATTACTTGTTGTTTATTTTATTTAATTGTGTTTGTATTACATTAATTATTTTATTTTGCTTGATGGCGTGTTTGTAATATATATTATATATATATATGCGTTATTTACTTAAATTAGTTTTTTTCACGGTTGTAATTGTATACAATAATTACTAGGGTTTTTAGGTTTTATCACGTTATAGGATTTAGCCGACTTATAGTTGGTTTAGGATTTAATTTAGGTTTTCAAGTAAAGCCTATAAATATGTTATAATACGTCTGTATAAGGGTTACAAACAAACCTTATTCACGTATTGTGGCTGAGAGAAAACAGAGAGAGAACTTTGAGAGGTTAACAGAGAAGTTCAAGGAGAAGGGACCGCGGTTGCTTCTGGGATGAACCAAGAGCGCCGGAGGTGTAGAACAGCAGTCGACG
>JAOTQH010000011.1:4101918-4119647 GCA_025631255.1 Cornus kousa | reverse complement strand
CTACCATGTAGTAAGCAGTTTCAGTAGATAGAAAAGCTTGAAGCTCAACATGGACATGGCCACTTGAAGCTTTGGAAGTCTTTGTTATTTCACCATCACAAATATTCATTCTTATCAAGTCCATGAAATTCTGAGATATTTCATAGTCAAAAAACCTCATCAACAAGTAGTGGTTGATCTTTGTTCGGCTACATGACAATGATAGAAATCAATTTCACTGGAAGAACATGACCTGTGAACCAAAATTATACCGTTGCACCAGAATATCTTAGCAGAACCTTAACCCGACTCAAATAGTTTACCTATGTTTTTTTTTTGAAAAAAAAAATTAGGCTCCACGCCTTGATTGAATGGTTAAAAATTCAGTAGGTAGGTTCATTAAGTAGTGAGTCGAGCTCAAATATAAATTATGAGTTTAATTAATTAAATTAGCTTAGCTTGAGTGATGTTACACTGTAGTTGAATTAATTCCTAAAGCTAAATAATATTTTTTGAAAAAAAATCATATTACCGATTAGTTAGAAGAATAACAAAATAATACAATATCAAAAAAGTAAAATAATATTTTTTTTTTGGGTTATTGAGCTTAGTTTACTTACAAATACACCAAAGTCAAGTTTGAATTACACAAGACTGGAGCCAAAAAAAAGAAATGGTATTTAGAAAAAATGACAATTTGTACATCTCACGAATTATTAGTTTTAAAGTACTATATAAAATTTTCTTATTTTTGTTTGTAGTTATTATTTATATATTCAACTATTTATGAATTTAAACTTGATTAATAAGCATCTGTAAAACAATCTATAAAACATGAATCATATTCTAAATTTTCATGTGACATATTGTAGAACTAAGTTTATCTCCCTTTTAAATTATGATTCTCTCCGTTCTGATATGTACATCAATGCGCAATCTTCACCTTCTGCATACAACAAAGAGAATCAGAAGGGGATAACGAAATCACCATTTTCCTCTCCAGAGAAGAAGATAAAGTACAATAAATTACATGTATCATATAGAGTCAGCAAATTATCTGTATCACATAGGACATCTTTCCCATGCCCTCCAATGGCTGTCAAAAGTTGCAGTTTCTTCTTATATGCCCTCCAATGGTGTTTCTCTGTCATCATTTTGGTTTCTTGTCAAGACCTATGGCACCATTGTCTGCTGCCGCAGCAGCTGCCAATTCCATCAGTCTGTCATAATCAATCTCAGTCGACTTGTACTTCACCTTCATCCCACCTTCAGTCCAGGACTTTATACAAAAGAGAGCTTGCGAGCTCTGATGGGGCATAGAGAACCGTTGCTTCTCAATCTCATCGCCTTTGCTGCAAAAGATCTCTTCGGGTGCCACTGAAGTTGCCTGTACAGCTAAGAAATCCCGAGCCATAACAGATAGCCGTGGATAGCGTGAGCTGTTCACCTTCCACCATTCGAAAACATCCGTCGGAATTGGGGCTGGGGCTTCTGATAAATACTGGGTAAGCTCATCAGTAGCGGAACTTATGCTTGCCCGACGTTTCTTACGAGCAATTTCCTCCGCAAAAGAAACACTTCCTCCATCTTCCAATTCTTGAGCACCATAGCCACTGGTCATAGACTGGAAATGGCTGGTAGAATAATTTCTCATGAAATGTGTTCTTGCTTCCTCCAAATAGTTATCCAAGTTGAGACTCTCAGGAATGAGTTCAACTTTTATCCGGGGATCAAGAATTGCAGTCATATATGTGAATACGTTGCAAACCTGTTCATTATAATTTCGAGCCTTTGCGGCCATATTTTCAGCATCTTTCTTGAGCCAATCTGGGCTCTGACGGGAGTCTTTGTAAGTAGCAATCATATCAGAAATGTGATCCATGAAGAAGAGTACAAGCCCAATGGTCGGCACTTTGTTTGTGCAAATGTTGTTCGTGGTTTTATAGAAGGGTTCAAAAAAATTATGCATTATATTAACGCAATTCTTCTCTACAGAGCCTAATAGCATCCTATTCCCTATCACCTCCTCGTACTTCCTGATCACAGTCTCCATGGATTTTGGAGCCTGCATGGTTTAAAAAAAAAATAAAAATAAAAAAATAAAAACATAAAAAAATAAAAAAACTATTTAGTTTAGTTCAAAAGGGAAATCTCATAAGAAATTCAACCCAGACAGAAGTAAATATTATCACCACATCCTCACACCGAGAGAATCAAAGTTGCACATTTACTACCCCACAAGAAACTATGCACAACAGAAATTCAATAACTATCTCCCCACTGAAATGAGATGAGCCATGTGCCGGAGGGACCAATGGGAACTACTAATGACTAAAATCTAATAAGCTCCGATTCTTGAATGACCATCCTGTAAAAAACTGTAAATAACAATTCCATTGCAATCAAACTGAATGTTTAACTAATTGAAGCGAAAAAATCAATTGGTACAAAGGGAGATAACAAAATACCAGCCATTTGATTCTGATGGCATTCAACTAATAATGATGACTACCTGATTCTCTGTCTTCCAAGAAAATTAGATCATTAAAATGAAGTTTAGAACTTAACCCCTTTCTTTTTCCATTTCACTTCTAATGTTTGTGATTAATGGAAGTTGGAAGGTGGTCAGATGATACCTCATCATACGATTGTACAAGGAAGGGCAGGTTATAGAAAAGAAAGAAGAAAAAAGAATGATAAAATTAAAAAAAAAAAATTTCTTGATTTGATCAGGAATCCAATTTTGGATTCGGTATGGATAAAAGATCTTCCTATGTTATGCTATTCAATGCTCGACAACGAATTGATTTGATAGCTTAGATATTGTTTATTCGTGATATTGACCCGATTCATTATGATCGAGAGGTAATGCATCCATTGAATTTACAGGCCAAAGATTTTTCATCTCTATGGGATTAGATCCCGAGTTATTGCGAAGTTAAAAAAAAAACGATGAGATTTATCAATACATTAAAAAGAAAACAAAAATCAATTTGAGGTCAATTTTTCGTTTTCTTTCAGGTTTCTCATAAAAATCAAATTTGATATGATCTATTGTAACTTGGTAAGTAGTTTAAAATGTGGCATTGAACTATATCCATCAAGGAGAAGGATGCAAAAAAAAATTATGGCCAATGAAAACAGAGGAGTACATACAAACTTAACTCTACTCAACAAAAACAATGTTTTGAAATTTAATTAAAATTAATCCTTTCAACCAAAATTTAGGGGTCATTGGTAGAAGCTTGAGCTCTCAGAACGAGGGTTCAAGTCCTGAGCAAAATAATGCCAAGGTAAGGGTTGTATCCAAACTACCCTCCCAGCACCCCCGATTGAGGGGGACCACGCTGGTTAATGACCCTATGACCCTTTCAACCACCCTCTACCCACCAGATCTCACTTTTGTATCAAACAATTATTTAAAAATTTTAAGCTTTTATTATTTTGTTTAATGGAAAAAGCCAAAAACTGAAACCACCTATATCAAAATAAGGTCTAAATTTGACATTCAAAGCTTGTTGGATGATTACACTTTTTTTTTATTTTTTTTATATCTAGAGATAGTAAGTAACATATATACACAAAATCAAGGAACTGGATTTGTGAAAATCAAGGAAAAATTAAGAAAACAGTCTATTAGTCATGAACTTGCAAGGGACAAAGGGCAAGTACCTTACGCGCAACATCAAGCATCTGGTAAGTGCCACTCCACCGAGCTGAAGCATCAAGAGGAAATTTCCAACTACCTTCTTGATAAGCTGTTGAAAATTGAATAAAAGCCTCTGAGATTTCCAAGGATGAATTCATCTCTAGCACAAACTCCCTAATCTTAGAGATCACTGGTTTTGTAGCTCCTAATCCATCATTGATGATCGAGTCTAAAGTACGGGCAGCACAGGGAACATAGCAGAACGGCCCCACTTTTTGACTATCAATATCCTCTTTCAATGAATGGCAGGCATGTATGGCATTTGGACTGTTATCATGAGTGCAGGAGAGGACTCTGCTCTCAATATTGTACAACTTGAGAACTTTAAGTAGAGAATAATAGATCTCAGGACCCCCACAAGGGCTAGGTATGTGACAAATATCTAGAAGAACCCTCTGGAAGGACCAGTTTTCATCAATCCACTGGCATGTGATGCTCATATAAATTATCTGCTCATAGGAAGTCCAGAAATTGAGCGTAATTGAGACTTTTGAAGAAACCTGGTCCAAAATTGTCCTTACGTCCTCCCTCATACTCCTGAAAACTTCAAGTAGTACTGCTCGGTACTTCTCCCCTGGCCAGAGTTGTATTGATGGATTGAGGAATTTGAAGGAGTTCCCCAGCCACTTTCCCTCCAAGGTAGAAGGAGGGAGAGCCGCTAGAATGACCCACTTGATAATCAACCAGTTTAAATGGTCAAGATCGACCTGAGGTGTTTGAGCTTGAGAATTGCATTTCTTAACTACAGTGCTGGGTCGAGGAGCATGATTCGTGGAGGCGGCATCCCCTGATTTATCATATCCTGGATGGCGATTACTAAGGTGCCTCCCTAAATTGCCTACACCAGAAAAGAAAAATTAATTAATAAAAAATTAGAAGAGAAATGGAGTACTTTTAGCCAATCTTGGTTAAAACTAATCAACTTTTGGATACATCTCAAACTCATGCGAGCTTGAGCAACCTGATCACATCTTCTACAGAGGTCCCCCCAGTTCCTTTCTGGAAATAAAACCACAGACCCATAATTTGAATACAATGGATCCTGGATTTGAAATTTTATTACCCCTACGTTTCTCAAGAGTTGGATCAATTCCATGGGAGAAATGGAGAAAATCGAAGTCATGAAATAGAAGGAAGTGCAGAGAAATTACCAGTAGCAGTTGCAATGGAGTAGTTCTGCCCACAAAACTTGCATCTCCGACTCTTCCCATCAGAAGCTGTTTCGAAAAACTTGAGATAAACTGATGTCATTGTCTTCTTTCTTGGTTTTGGTGTCGTAACAGCATTTCCCTTCTCTGAAGAACCCAATCCAGTATCTATTGGGTCAATACTAGAAATGAGTGTCATATCCATCACAGATTTGGGTTCCATATCTACTCCAAGTAAAAACAAAGAAAGTAGAATCAAAGATTCATGCACAATACAGTAGTGCTAACATGAAAATCTAAATCTTCCAGGTGTAAAAAGCCCAATATGCAAAACGGGGGAAAGAAAAATAATAACAAGCAAACTAGAGTATACTGTCAGCAGATTCATTACCATCACCCTTGCCTTTACATCATACAGTCGGGAGATTCACTATTCAATATCTAATCAATTGAAAAGTCTTCGTCTTTTCTTCTCCTAACACCATTTGTGGAAATTATTTTGATACTCTTAACAGTAACAACAGTGCAATGAGTTAATCTTGTTTACATATACTAGCATCCAAAAAGCCAGCAGCAACCCTACTTCCATAAAAGGTCCTTTTATTTGGTTAAATCATATCAAAACGAGCTTGCACCTTGGAGGATTAATCAAATTATATGAGTTTATGGAAGAATATAGCTAATGGCCAATCACTACGAGAAAGGGATAAAGAAAAGAAAGAAGATAACCCGTATCAACCATACAAAACCATTTTAAGCTTTTCACACTCTTAAAATCAATAATTTCAGGGTCCATCAGCTTCTCCTACCTAGTATGAAGAACGAATTACCAAACCTACCATCCGTATAGAGTCCTCACCCATTTCTCTGAGCAGAACTAGTTGCAATCTCCATTTAGCACATCTCAACAAAAATAATATTAAAACAGACGAACCATGGTCAAATACTCAAAAGTTGAATTAAACCAGTTTCCTTTGTAATTGCCATTCATAATTTATTATGATTTCACAAATTTTTAATAACATATAGATAACTTATGACCTCTATCAATGTATAAAAGAAAACGAACAAAAAACATATATATGAAATTGAAAATATCAACAACTCATTATTCATACTAAATGCAAAAATAATTTTATAACCTATATATAAAGTGAAGAATAAATGGAAGAAATTTAAGGCTCATAAAGTATTATAATCTTAGGGAGAATAGAGAACTTATTTTTTAATAGGATTAGGGACTGCAAGATAAAAAAATGTATTAAGAAAGATGAAATTAGGAAGTTTTTTAAAAACAAATGGCACTTCTATTATGGTTGTGGTAGTGTGATGATGATGTTGTGTCTTGATTAACAAAATTGTTTAATAAGATAATAACAACTGAGAGAATATTTGATAAGCGGTGCAAAAGAATTTAAGTACCTATACGTATAAAAAAGGGCAACATACAAAATTGTACTAATTACAGTGGAATTAAATTAGTGAATCATATTATGAAACTTTGCGAGTGTTTGAACAATGACTACAATGAGAAACTGAAATGCAAAAAAATAATTTTGGATTTATGCCCAGGAAGTCAAAGATAGAGGCAATTTCCTTATATTGAGGAGGCTGATGGGATGCTATAGAGAGAAAGAAAGATCTTCATATGACTTTTAATAATTTAGAAAAATACCTAAATACAGTACTTGAACTTGGAGATCTAATATGGAGGGTTTTAGAAGAAAAGACACTCAAAGGGATATATTTATGTAATAAAGAACATGTATGATGAAAGTATAACTATAGTTAGAACGAGTGAGGAGGAAACAAGTGAATTTTCAATTATTGTACACTTACATCAAGGGTCAATATTAAGCTCATATCTTTTTGCCTTAGTTATGGATGTTGACAAGACACATCCAGGATGAGATTCCATGGTGTATTTTATTTGCTGATATTATTTGATTGATGAACCTAGAAAAGGGATAAGTGCAAAATTAGAGGTTTGGAGATAAGCTCTAGTATTAAAAAGATATAAAATTAGTGGGAATAAAATTGACTATATGGACTGTTACTTTAGTAAACCTAGAAATACAAATAGGAGATAGTGAAAATTGAGGGTTAAGAGATACCAAAAAATAAACATTTCACTATTTAGGATTAATTATTCACAATGGAGGAGAAACTCAAAACAATGATAATCACAAAATCAGGGCAGAATATGTTAAAATAGGGGAGTGCGTCCGAATATTGTATGATCAGCAGTTCCCTCTAAGATAGAAAGGAAATTCTATAAAACAATTATTAAACCAAACCTTCTATATGGGACAAAATGTTGGGTAGCTAAGAAACAACATATACGCAAACTGAGCATGGTGAAAATGAATGTTGAGATGGATGTGCAACAGGATATAAAATGATAGAACTAGAAAGGAACATAGTCATGAGATGGTAGAACTATTACCTGTTGGAGATAAAACGAGAAAAATCAATTAAGATGTTTTGGACATGTGAAAAAAGACCAGTAAGAGTGACATGATCCACAATGAGGGTAATGCTAGATATCATAAAATTGGCTTGACTAAGATTACGGCTTTAAAGCAGAACGGTGAGATAGATTTCATTTAGCGAACCATAAAGTTAGGGAATGGCTTTGTGAGTTGTGTTTCAAGAAAGCTATACCAGGAAATGCAAAAAAGACTAGAACATTGCATTTGAGTAATAATTTTCGACATCAACCAAATGCCTATCATATCATAAAGTATGAAAATTGAACCTACCAAATATAACACTTTAGTATGTCAGGAAATGTAAAAAGACTAGAACTTTGCATTTGAGTAGCAATGTTCGACAACAACCAAATGCCCATCATTTCACAAAGTATGAAAACTGAACCTACCAAAAATAACACTTTAGTATGTCAGGAAATGCAAAAAAGAGTAATTCAAAGCGATCTTTACATTCTTCATTTCTTGTTTTTAAAATACTTAATGATTCTTGTTATCAAGATCCTGTCCATATTTATTACACCACCACAAAATGCACACAAACACATTTATAAATTAAAATTTGATTCAAGTAATCTCTTCCATCCTCCTAGCATTTTATTCCTCAACAATTTTAATGAAGTTCTTTAATACTTCTCGGAACAGTCATTATCTACCAATATAGTTTCTTTGTTAGTGAAGATAGGCAAACTAAGATTATTTCTCCAAGAATATCTTTGCTAGAAACTACAATAAATTGGCCCTCTCTCCCTCTCGCCAATGGTTTGCTATTACATTTTCAAAACCATCTTACCACTATAATTAAGGGTACTAATTATCCCGAGGACCAAGGTCCTTAATGAAGCATGAACGTCAAGGTGAGCAACACAATATAGGCCCGTTTGGCATTGCTATTGGACAGACTGAAAGCACTAATTTGAAAATTCTCTATAAACTGTGTTTGTTAATAAATAAAAAATAAAATTTTAAAAAATAGAAAAAGAGTACCTTTTAATGGTAGAGATTTTGGCTTAGTAGTGCTTTTAGCCAAAGCAGAAATTTGGAACTTTTTGCAAGTACAGGTAAAAAAATATATCGAAAGAGGTTTTTTATGGAAAAATAATATTTATAAAAAGTACTTTACATACTGCATCACCAAACACTAATTGATCTTTTAGAAACAGCACTTTTTGAAGCTCTACATAAATAAAGTACTTATTAGAAACTACAGTACCACAAAAGGGGCACATATTATCAAACCGTGACAGCCTCAATTAAGTAAAGGTCAAGTATCAATCTTGAGGCTATCACAATTTAATTTTTCGCCATAACTACCAACGGGCCAGTGACCTAGCGGTATCAGCCTCTTACCTCCCAAAGGAAGGTCAGAGGTTTAAGTCTCAAATGAGACAAAGTGTGTGTGAGTCCTACCTAGGAAAAAAAAAAAAAAAAAAAAATTTCGACATAACTAATGCGTAGGCCAAATTAGGGGAGAAAATATTGAAAAAAAAATAGAAGAAAAATCAAGACATTCTGTTTGGGAGAAGATATTAGGTTCAAGTAGTAGCAATGGCAACACTAACTGGAATAGGCCACAAACTAGAAGATGTGATATCAGCATATCAGATTGAAATTACTAATATCCTTCAGGAAAAAGCTACATAAAACTACAACCAGTACAAGAATAACAATGAAGAGAGGTTTATCCTATGCAAAAGATTGGAGCTTATTACAGTTAGAGCACTTTTTTATTATTATTACTATTTTTTTTGTGATAAATATTACAGTTGGAGCATGTGAGCAACTAAGAATGACAATATAGGGAAAAAGTATCAAACAGAAGAATTTGAGGGCCAAAACATTCTCCTCAAATCTCTCCAAAAATTAAGTTGCTTCAAGTACGATCAATATATGCAAAATCTACGACCAAGCACTAAATCAAAAGAAGTATCGAGTAAAATGAATATTAAAAAGGAATGAAGATACATGCATGCCAATACCTTTTAAGCTTTTAAATGCATTATTAACACTCCATTCCATTAGGTTCCCAGCTTTTCCACTGACTGATCCTGTCTGATTAAAAGGATAACGAGATAAAAACACCTCATAACAACTTAAATTTCCAGCAAAACAAAAAGAACAAGAAAATTAGAATCTGTCTTCATATATTTAACCATTAAAAGTTTGTTTAAGATATAGACGGATTGATAACATTATATAAAATAACCCACTTAAACAATACAACAACATCAATTACCATATATATATGGAATCCAAAGCTGATTATAGCAAATGAAGAACATTCAATACTAGAATTACTCAGAAGTTGTTAAGACATGAAATATTTGATCCAGTGAGAATCAAGGCAGTCTCTGTGGAGTAAAAATTTAGTATTTTCGCTTAAAATATGGGATTCTTCTTCCTCTATGTTGCATTGCTATGTTCTATTTATTATTTCTGGCGGAAACACTTTAATACATTCAAGCAATGAAAGTAATCGCTCCCTTCTTTCGATAGGTCAATTTGGTGTCATTAAATTATTTTATAATGCCAATCAGAAGAAGTATTAGAATTTATCATGAGATGTCCAATATATTTGCCAATAGGTGTGAAACATTCCAGATATCAAATTTACTAAAGGGCTTCAAATAAGCTTGTAGCATTTTCCAACTTGATAAGTTTATGGAGTGGGCATAAGCTCTCAGCACAAAAGGCAAGCCAAATATGAAACATATCAATTATTATTACAGAACCATTAGAGTTCTCCCCAGAATCACCTTAAAAAATGAGTAGCACCATCAAAGTCAACTCTTTACAATATCTTCATTCAACAAAAAACATTGCAATAACCATACAAATAAATTGGTATGATTGAGCCAAATAACACTCGACAAATTCATGTGACCTACACATACAAACATGAACACATTACTGTAAGTGAGGACTAGAAATAGGTAATCTTAATTGACTCCCATGTCAATATAGGTCAGTATATGGTCAAATGTAAAAGAATTCAGGAGCACAATTGAATATATGTGAATCCAGGCAGTTTATGTAAGATGTACATTCATAATTTTAGCTCATTTCTGAGCGTGTGGTGGAGTTTCAGACCCACCATTTAATTAGATGTTTCACGCCATGCATCTCCAAAGTCAATTTGATTGAAAAATGAACAGTTATACAAGCAACAAGCATTTGATCAACCAAAAAATCAATATATAACTCTAATTGATATGTAAGAGACAGACAGAAATTAAGAAACTTGATATTTAGCACACATAATTAACATGTTAGGGATATCTAACAAAACGATAAGCTTAAAAAAGATGGTTTTGGAGAAAATTATTTAGTATGAGAAATCAAAATAATAAACTTCACATCAAGTTTAAATCGATCCCGTCTCATACCAATTCTTACAACTTGATGCATAAGGTGTTGAAGGTTATGAAAGCAATTTAGAGTAGCACCGTGAGTGCATTAATTTTTTTTGAAATCGTTAATTTTTAAGAACTTATATCTGCATATAGGCCTTGTGTAGAAAAAATGGCAGAGCTTCTCTTTGGTTTGAGCATAGCCTGCTCTGTCCATCAAAACAACAGTTCACCAAATCTATAAGTAAATACGAGTATTAAGTTCATTTACAGCAGCACAACAAAAGCTTCCACCAATGTCCTAAAATTCCGAAAGCAAAACATTCTAATTCCTGGATTGCAATATAAATTTCCAACTGGCCTTCTTCACTGAACTTGTGACAAACATCCATACAGTTGTTAACATTTTGCTCAGATCGCTTGAAAAAAAAAAAAAAAAAAAAAAGGCACTGAGCTATCATTTGAACAGGCACTCAGTACGAGAAATTGTGTATCTATAGAGAGAGTGGTTGAGAAAGAGAAATTGTGAATTTACCCCAAAATTCATGAGAAGTGGGAGTTGGAGAGACTGACACCAGAACAGATCGTCCTCCGTTGAAGTCTCAGTCCCTTACATAAACAATCTGTGAAAATTGAAACAAAGAAAATGAAAATTAGAGCTGAGTTTAATATCAGAATGTGAATTTTAGTTTCTTTGCATAACGGAGATTATCACTCACCATGAGAACATTCGAACTCCTCCGTCTCTGAAGAAGCTCTGTCCTCCAAAGACGTCACTGAACAAAGGAGGATAGAGAGTTGAGAGAGAGGAGAGAGAAAGAGTTGCAGAGGGACGGAAGGAGGGAGATCGAAGCGGGAGAGAGGTTGGAGACGCCGGATCGGAGCCGGATCGGAGCCGAGCGAAGAGAGAGAAAATCGAGGAGAGAGAAAGATGGAGGGACGCTGTCTTAGCAGAGCCGCGACGCCTACAGATCGATTTACTGTATGTGTTTTTTTTCTCTCTCTAGACTCCGTGTGAGTGACGCCTGTTCTGTTCGACGGCTTAAACAACGCCTAGGCATATTGTCTGTCACGCCGGTATATTATCTATAAGAGAGAGAGAGAGAGAGAGAAGTGGTCTGGCTCGGCTAGTGAGTGAGTGTACCAACTCGAGCGCGTGGCTCGGGACGAGTTTAGCGGACTCAGCCCTCTGGTGCGAAAGACTCAGCCGATTTTAAGAAGCTTTGTTTGAATTCTCTTTCCCATGTCGAGCCCAATGGCCCGCCAGCTCAGTTTTCAATTCGCTCGAACCATTTTAAAGTGTGTGGCTCTCAACTCTCTCAAGTCAAAGAATCAAAAAAACGTTCATAAACAAATTTTTTTAAAAAAATTTCTTTATTTTTGTCAGTTTCTAATTTAAATGTTTTGAGCAAATCCAAAGAAAAATTAAATATTCTTCTAGGAAGTCTTCTTAAAGAAATAAAATAAGACAAATATTTGACACTTTCAAAATAACTTGTAAAAGTTAAATTAAGAGTATTTAAAAGTTAATCATAAATTTGAAGTTGTGACTCAAATTTTATTTTCGGCCTAAATTACAATCCCGGTCTATGAAAAAAATAAAAATATTAACCCATTTTGTCTCGCAAGTTGTGGACCCTATTAGAATGGACATTTTTAATCGGTATTCATTTATCCTCAAATTTAAACCGATATTTTTATATTTGAGAATCCAGAGTTCTACGGACCAACCCGATAATGGTTTATTTGTTTATTGGTGCCGATATGCGTGACACTGTTTTCAGATTATCCAACCGAACACAATTTGCACAGTAACAATGGAATGACCAGATATATATATATATATATATATATATCACTTTTCAAATCAGAAATTTGATTTTATAACCAGCTGCTAAATACATGAGATCAATGTGTAAGTGTATTGTGTAAGTGAGACTAATTCAAAGCTAAAGCCGAATGCCACATCCGATCCAGGCTCCAAAGATCATTGTATCATAAGTTGACCCAACTCCTCTCATTCGATGTAATAAACCCAATTCAGCATATACATTCATTCTTTCAAGAACCATCTTTTCTACTTGGCCTTGATCTCCATATAATTGCTCTAGGGTTTGGACAGATTCTGTATGGGATTTTTGGTGGAGGACTGTCTGGGAAACTGCAAAAGGTTCATGAAATTGGACAGTTAGAAAGCTATAATCATTCGAAACTCAGATCTAAAACATTTTGCATATATATACACACACATAACACGTATATATGACTTCAATGTGTAACTTATACACCCATTTGTCTCTAAGTGGACTCGAACATTTACCTTCCATATCCGAAGGTAAATAAATAGAGTCAATTCACCATTACTCTTCATTCTCAATTTCGGAAGGAAAGATAAAAAGGCACTTAAAATATATATTATAGGTATGTAGAAATTGATTGCGTTTGAGGTATTTCTTCTACTCTATAACCTATCTATATTTTATAAATATAGATATATAGCTTTATAGGTAAATGGGAGACCAAAAGTGGATGAAAAAATCAAAACAATCTCACCTTAAATTGGCAATTTCGATCTGTGAGAAGTCCATGTTGGTTGAACTGTCCAACACCACTACATTGGTCCTTGCTGTCAATGGTGTTGGTTGTTTTATGGCAAGAACTTTGCAATTGAAGTTGTCTGCAATGTTGTTGTGGGCCATGGACAACCTATCCACAAGAAAGAAAAAAACAACACTGAGTTTATATTATTGCTTTCACAGAATAAAAGTTCAATGGGAACAATGCATTCATGACTGTATACATCAGATAAATGATCTCTGGGCTGAAAATAGGACCAGACTGTCCAGGACTGGAATTAGGGTCCCTATTATTCACTATCATCTTATTATGCCGGCTTAAGGGCCCCACCCATGAAATGTGGCCCAATCCATTACTAGAAAGGGACCCACAATTTTGAAAATACTTTTCAGTCTTACTTCTCAAACCTAGACGAATGGGATCTAGGGTTAACCTTATTCACTATATCAAATGCACGTAAACTTCATCAACAGATACGTGGTTAGAGTAATCGGTCTCAATAGCATTATTCTTTAGAATTAATTTGTTTATTGGAAAAAGTGAAATGGACATTTCAAGCGGGGTTATTGCCTCATAAAACCAAAACGGAAAGCTGGAGATTGAAAATTAAGGTGTGAGTATCATTTTTCAAAGGGAATAAGGAAAAAAGAATATATGATCCAATAAGATTATAGAACAACTTAATTGTTCAATAACTCAAGAGTGTTAGAGAAGTCAAGTTTGAATAATGGTAATTTTTGTCTTTAGTCCACCAAGAAATTATTAATGTTTTTTAATGATTTGAAATGTTTCATACATGTTTCATGAGCCAACGTCACCCGGTTAGGACCACACCTAAACCAAACTCGAGTCCAAAAATACTGGATTTCTTTGTAATCCTACGTACAAGTAATAAAGCGAGCCCTTCAATTATATACATTAGAAAATGATGTGATACATAAAAGTGAGCCATTCAATCAAATTGTATGAAATCAATGACAGAGGGTGGAAAGCATCTGAAAATTGAAGTGGCTGCTGGGAACACTCCTAACCCGAAAAATTATTATATAATTCGAAGGATTACATTGTCTTGACAAATCACAAGTTTCACGAGTTAACATGCAATCAAAACTTTAAAATAAAATAAAATTTATTTGGTTGCATAAGAGTTAAGAATTGCCATAAAAGGAAAACTAACCAAGTGCGTGACCACATTTCCAATGGAAATTTGGATCCTGTTATTGATATATTGGATTAAAGAAAAGACGGACCACCACAAAAAAGAAGTACTGTAATTATTATAATCGTATGCCATGATGTCCATAGTCACCAGATGATGTACAATCATGCAATTATCCAAACACGTCCCATCTCTTAACTGAAGCCTAAAATTTATTTATTCAAAACTCTATCCACGAAAAATTACTCCAAGTGATTTGGAACTCAATCAAACCCAAGACATCTTGATTAATTGGTCCTTATCTCAGATTAAATCAATTACACAATTGAATTTAGTAATTTACTATGGTGTTTGATGACCTACCCATTTAAATATTCCTAACCAATTAAACTAGAATTGGCTTTAAACAATCCGAAGATAGAACCAGTGGTACATAATCACCCTCTCATGAACACATCTATCAAATTAATTCAAATTTTCGAAAGGGCAACTTTTTCAAACACATACTAGTATAAATATATATGTGTGTGCGCATTCGAACTCAAATATAAATGTGAACTATTCTTCATTTAAGCATATATAGCTTCATTAATTGATTCAAATTAAGTAGCCTGAAATCTCTAATCATCAATCAAATTTTCAATTATTTGATTTGGTTAAAAATGAAATTTCAAATTTGTGAATGAGAATGATTGAACTTACTTGTAGAGAAAGCTGTGATCATGAAGTCCGACGACGAGAGTGGAAGCGCCGATCTCTCTAACAGTCGTAGTAATCTTGCCTCCGTCTTGATCGCCTTCGGTGACAATAATATCGATCATCGTCTGAAACAGAACCCCAACGATCACATCATATACACATCGATACATATATATATATATATATATATACGTGAAAACATAAATATGTGTGTGGGTGAGAGAGAGAGAATTTGATGATGATGGAGAGTGATTACGTTTGGGAAATTGGTAGTGCAGATGTCTTTGAAAGAGAGGGCCAAGTGGAAGCCTCTGAGACGGAGGAGTCTGAGCTTGTTCTTGTTTCTTGATCTTGTGGAAGGGAACACGTGAAGAAGAGTTATCAAGTCGCCGTAGCGAAGGATGTTGTGAAGAGCCCACTGGAGTGCGGTTCTTGCCGCGTCCACGTCTTCCACAATCACCACTATTTTTCTTGCATCCATTTCCCCCCTTTTCTCTCTCTGTGTCTCTCTAGACTTCACGTGAGTTGATAGAGTCTGGGACACTCTCTCTCTCTAGGTTTTCTATATTATATTAATTGGATTTTCTTCAAACTTCTCTCTCTCTGTCTCCTGATCTCTCTCTCTTGGTCTCTTGGAATATAGTGACTTCTGTGTCTCTCTATTGGACTATTGAGAATTATTCGGGTTCACACTCCATTCTAGTGCTATAAATAGTTCACAAACGGATCAAGCTCTAATCAACTGGATCTCTGTCCTATGTAGGGATATTGAATTATGTGGGGACTGATTATGAATGGAGTTGTTCAATCAACTTCTAATTTAATCATACCCATTTTGATAATTAAATTAAATTTGAAAAAGAGTTTAAATTATTTATTTATTATTAAATAAATCAAGTTTGATCAGCTTGATCAACGCATCTTGACAGAAAATTTTAAGACTCACGACAAAAAATACCTTAATTAATAGTAATAAATTGTAAACCTCGTAACAGTAACTAATTTGAATTTGAGCTTGGCTTGTAAATTCAAAGAAGTGGTGAATTTAATCTCAAACTTAACAAGCAGCTAGCAAATCAAAGTTGAACACATATTCTTGACTATTTCAACTTAAGTCAAACTTAAAAATAATTTTAATTTAACAAAATTAAGTTTGATTATTTGTTTTTTAACAAAATTTAAATAAATACACACACTTATAATAATATTGTTTTATCATAATTCGAAAGCCCAATCTCTCTTTTTTGAAAAAATAAAAAATAAATTATACTAACTAAACTAATGTCCTTAAGTTAAGTTCGAACATAGGACACTCAGATGCCTTCGTTGTCAGGGCCGGGGCAAGACCAAGATCAAGACGGTCGTCTAGGGCCTCCAATTTGAAAGGGCCTTAATTTTAGTATCGTAATGTAATATAGTAATATATGTATGAAATATCATTAATTCCCATAATTGAATTTAACTATCATTTTAATTAATTAAAAGACCTTCATTTGAAGCCATAATTTCCATAATTTAAAAGCAATATCAATCATATATCATGTAAATTTATAGTAATAAAAAACTTTCAAAAAATAAATTATGACAATAAATACATACTTATAATATCAATTTATATATGTAATACAATGATTTATATGGTAAAAATAATTTGTTTATATTCCTTTCCTTCAAAAGAAAAAAGATTTTTTATATTTAATCAAGAAACTGTTTATTTTATTATTGGACTTGAATCCTTTAAATTAAATATTATCTGAGTTATCCTGAGTTGAATTTGTTAAAGATTCAAGCGTGATATTTAAAATCTATCAACTGCTACCACGTTAACTAATTTAAAGAAATTTTAAAATATTATCTGAGTTATCTTGAGTTGGATTTGTTAAAAATTGACACGACATTTAAAATCTATCTACTGATGTTAAATCACATTAACTAATTTAAAGAAATTTTAAAAACTCCACCGTTTTGAGATAAGAAAAATTTACCAAGTTTAAAAACTGCCATTTTGAATTAAGAAAATTTTACCAAACTTTAATGACGTTTAACGTTTTTATCTATCCCTCATTTTTTCCAAAAAAAATATCCTCTACACTTGTAGCTAAATAATAGAAATAAGTATATTACATGGTTTAAATATTTTTTTAGTAAAAAATAAAAAATCTTAATACAATATGTAAAATGATGACAATACAAATGCATGATATCTTGATCTATGTTACTGCTCCAAAATACTATTTGTAGTGATATTAACCATGCCGGCCTATGGTTAAGTTGAATTCTGTTTTAATGGATCCATTACTTTTTTATTGTATTATCCAAGTCAAAAAATAAAATGATAAAAAAATCTAAAATCTAAAATCTAAAAATTTTGTACAAACAATCCTTTGGAACCAAGGTTGTGTAAGTACCAACTAGGAAAAAAAAATCTAAAATTTGTTACTATTTAAAAGAAAAACAGAGACGCAACCGATGTTATACGTCGTTAAAGTATAGTGATTTTTTTTTTTTAATTCAAAACGTTGCAGTTTTTAAATTTTGATAAATTTTTCTTATCTCAAAATGATGCAGTTGTCAAAATTTCTTTGAATTAGTTGACGTTGTTTAACACCAGTAGTAGAT
>JAOTQH010000011.1:4023659-4054334 GCA_025631255.1 Cornus kousa | reverse complement strand
GGGGAGAAATTATTCATCCATAGATGAAGTGGTGGACTTTATGGGTTCTTTGGGACCATAGGTCTTTTCCTCGTTTCTTGTTTCTGACTTTTGTACAGCTCTTGGGACGTGTTCCCCTTTTGAACGCTTTCTAATATATCTTTACTTATCCAAAATAAAAATAAAAATAAAGTGTCTGAATGTGAGACTCCCTAAAATCCTAAATCTTAGGATACTTGGACTCGGCTTGAAATGCGTCCAAGACTTGGATACAAGTGGACTCGTATTTCACACTAAAAAACATTATATGTGATATAAAAGCATTACGCATAAGGATATCATTCCTTAAAAATGTACTCAATAATAATGAAAATTAAATGAAAGATGTTGAAAAATGAGAGGGGATCCAACTATCTCAGGAATAGGTAACCCTTATTTGCTATTGCAGTTGAGCAATTGTTCTTTGGTTCTTCCATCATTGAGATTAGAGGATCTAGGTGTCTGATTTGGCTATGTGTAACTGATACATATCCCATACCCATACCCATACCCATACCCATGTCGTGTCGATGCGACACGGGTACGTTAAGGGGAACAGGAGAGTCCAACTACCATAGTTTGTAGATAACCCCCTATAATATAATTTTTTTTTGCATAAAACCTCCTTATATACTAATTTTTTATGCACGTTACCCCCTTGCCCCTTGTAGCACCAAATCAGTTGCACATAAACACACTCTGCCTTAGCACCGTTAGCTGAAAGGCGAAAAGACAATGTTGCCCCCAAATGAAACTTGGGAACATTCATTCTCAAAACAATAATCTTCAGCTCCAAATACAACAATGCCCATCCCGTTTGAACCTCATAAAAATAATCAATTAGATTTACTCAGTTTATTGAAACATACGCTGATTAATGAGAGACATAATAATATGCTGATTGGATTCCCATATGAAAAAAAGAAAGAAAAAAGAGAGAGTCGTTGAAGCAAAATCTTCAGATATATATGCTTTTAACCTGGGTAATGAGAGACATAAACTGAGTTGTTTCTCAGTCAGCTTAGTTTTACTTGTTTCGAAACATAATCATTTTGATAAAAACAATACTCTTCAGAGGCACAATCTTCAGAAGCAACATTATCATCCCATATGAACCTCACCGCCCGTCCGCCCGCCCGCCGGGGGGGGGAGTGTCCTACTATGAAGGAGGAGCGCATCTGTTTTGGGTTTATGTTCATATAATATAATATTGGGAAAGGAAATATATTAAACTATAAACTGGAGTGTAAAGAGTATATGCACTTTTAAAGCAATAATTAAGCACAAATAAATTACAAGGGAGAGAAAGAGAAAATGGAAGGAACAGAGAACTCAAGCTACTGATTTCGTAAACTCTCAGTCCAAAACCAAATAAAACAATCTCAAGCTACCGATTTCATCATACTGGACCAATTAGGTTTTGAGAAGTTAGGGTTTGGGCGTTGAGATTGAAAGCTTGGGACATTGAGGGCGATGAGGATGTGGAGAGAAAGATAGAATAGCGTGTTGAGAGAGAGAGAGAGATATGGGTCGGGGCCTGATTACACATGTAGACTGTTGATGACAGTTGGGCTAAGAGGTCTAAAATGGTCATTTTAATAATATTCAGGTGACGTCACTGCATTTGATTGAGATTCTGTTGTTATTTTTACGGCAGTGAGACGGAAAAGGGTACAAGTGCAGCTGATTTGTATTACTAGGAAGTATGTGCAAATATTAGTATAAGGGGCTATATGCAAACAAGTTATATTCCAAGGGGGTTATATGCAAACAATTGTTAAAAAAATTGAAACTAACTTGATAGTTTCAATTGAAACTGAAAAAAATTGTTAAAACAAACTTGATAGATCAGAATTCATGGGAGTGGTTCTTAACCTATTCCATGTAGAAGGAAGCTGTTTGTGAACTTATTTTTTTGCATTTGTTAGGAAATGATCTTATCCTGATAATATCTTTATGCTTATGAAAACTAAAATATCTGAGGAACTGCGTTGCTCGTATTGATTTTATGGTGAGCATTGAGCAAAGTACCATGTCGGGCTAAATTTTGTGCTTTATCTAGGAGCATGTACTATGGTCTCTATTTTCTAAGGTAGTCATTTGTTATTATTGCCATTTCACTAGTATATTCTAATGGATACTATTAGTCTTTTTTTATTTTTTTGTTCTTTTTTGCTCTTTCGTCATTTATTTTTTTCTGTAATAGGTGACAAAAGTATTCACTAATGGAGTCATATTTGCAAGCTGTACAAAAAAATTAAAATTCTAATGTAATATTATCTAGTCTACTGAAATGATGCGTATAGAAGCACCAAAAAGTTCAAAACCACCTCAGCCCCCTACCCACCTTGAGGAAAGGAATATAAATGAAAAAGAAATAAAAGTGGACAGATAGTACGGTATTCAAACTTTGTTAAAATTGTTTAGTTCTACTGAAATGATGCATATACAAGCACCAAGAAGAAGAAAAACCAACAATGTAGCCAGCCATTTCACTCACCTCTGGCTCCAGTACTGAAAATCTTATGCATGCACTTTATAAAATGATATACCTAGTGCATTTTCACATTCCTGCATACCCCATGCCTTTTCAAATGGCTTTCTTGAAATGTATGGAGATATTAGAGGTATTTCATTAGTATCACAACCAATAAGCATCATGAAAGATACATGCATTCACATGGATCATGACCCGTATTGAGTTCGTTTAACATAAGGAACTATAGTGCATTCAAAGTTGTGAAGGACTTGTGGTTTTATTGTGAGTCTTTTAATATAAGACTGCAATAAAGCTAGTTATTATTGAGTCTAATTTTTGATATAGATAATATTTTAAATTAAATAGATATATTATTGATAATGTGTGTTTTACTACAACGATAAATCCAAAAAGACACGTCAAAATTCTCCATCATCAATACATTCCATATACATGGAAATATGGAACAAGTACTGGACCAGAATTGAAAGATTACGTAGACATTTATAGGCTGCTGGACCTTTTTTTCTATCTTTACCAGTATTATGACTTAAAAATTTAGAAATTTCTTTCAAGTAATGAAATCGTTCTAGACCTACCAAAGGCCAAATATTAAGAGTTAATAGCATATCTAGATACAAAATATAACCCTGAGCACTGCCGTAGCCCATGTCAAGCAAATCGGAAGTTACTGGAATATCATTGACATTATTCATGAAACACGAGGTGACAGAATTGAAATTATATCAGCCACAAATTCATCTTAAAAAACCATAAAATATAACTCAAAACAAAACCAAAACTTTGTTTAGAAGAGGTCCCAAGTGGTCTCCATATGAATTCTTGATTGGTCCCATTTCATGTTTTCTCTTTGCATCTTGTACATGGATAAAATTCAATCTTTGACATCAATTTAGCTCTTTTTCTTCATATATTACAATGCTTTAGCATAGTAGTTATACGGGCATCTCAGCATCCTTTGAGTTTGTTGTTTTTAAACAAACAACCTTTCCAGCTTTGAAACATTTAGTGTCATAAAAGTTCTGATGCTGATGGTGCAACTGTTCGTCTTTCATATCAAAACTTGCAGAGAAGCTGAATATATTGCAGTAGAAAGACCAGTTGAGGCATTCACAAATATCCTTTTTTCTTCTGGAACTACAGGTAGCATAAAGATAAAACTTTATCTCAGATGTTTATCTCTCTTGCTCTCGAACTTCTAGTTGCTCTGCCTGGATTGGAATGGCTGTCCCCCTTGGCTGGGGGGCGGGGGAAAGGGGTCAAAGTTTTCTTTTCCTTTATCCTTCATTCATTTTCATATGCAGTACGGTGTTTCTAAGAACCACAAATAATTGACTATAGTCTATACCCATAATCAATTTCGTTTCAGCATTTTTTATATCTTTCATGTAAATGAAATCCAAGTTTTTTCTCTAATTTTTTTCAAAAATTGTATGACAACTGAAATTTCAATTTGTTGAGATATTCAGGATGTATTATGCTAGGATTATGTTTCTAGAAAAGAAAAGAAATTGGGAAATGCTGTTACATATTAAAGCATGGAAGTTGTGCTTCTGCAATATTGATTGAATGAAAAACAAATCTCATGTTCGGATTAAATCTATTGAAGTTGATTAGAGTGGGCTGCTAATTAGTTAGTTTTCTACGTGTGTGTGTGTGGTCAATAAAAGTCGGCTAATTTCATTTGAAACTTGGAGTCTGTATTTTTATTTTAGCTTTTGATTAGTGTTTCGAAAGTCAACCCACCAAAGTCATCAGTGCCATATCTTTACACAGTCGGTCCCAAGCCCCAAAAAAAGAGGAGGTTTGCATTAGGTAGCTTGATGTCCAACCTAAAGCTTTTATCAGGACCAATATGAACATGAATATGAACATTATTCAAAAATTTGGTATAGTAAGTTGAGTTACCTCTGTCCAAGAGTAAAAGTGGGATCCAAAACTTTAAGTGAGGGCAAAAAGGTAATTATAATTCCCAATTATGCACTCACAAAAAATTAGGACTCATGTTCATGTGGTTCATCTCATTAAACATGTTAGGGTTTCCAATTTACATATTTGATTCATAAAAACCTCTTTTGGCATGCATAAGATTGTCTTTAGAAGTTTCTTTGTTTGTTTTTTGTTTTTTTATTTAACCCTAAAAGATCCAGGACATGGTTCTTTAGATTGTTCGATGGATCAATTAAAAGCCATTGGAGTAATTTTGATTGATCAAAATTAACCTCCATTGAACAAGGCTGCAGAATTAGTTCTCAAATAGGATTCAATTTCTCTCAACCCTAACCCTAATATACTTCTATGCTCTGCTTTAAAGATCTTATGGTTTCAAAGAACCTACACACATCTACGCAAGCATAGCTCAAATATATATGATCATATTGAGTGCGCTCTAGCAATCCAGTTTCTAGGGTTTTCATTGTTTTTGGATGCATCATCATACATCTAGATGGTGAGTTTGAAACAAACAATCCAAGCACTACAGGGATATTCCAACGCTGGAAGCATCTTTCACACAAGTACGAAGAATGGACAATATTAGTCACATAGGTCAATGTGTTAAAAGAGGAGTAGGTTGCATGAGGAGCGGGTTCGTTGACCGGTAGCTGGGGAGTTTGAGAAGAACGGTTGGCGTGAGTCTGGTTCAAAAGTAACTAGGGAATTCTTGGCCTAGAGTTTGGTTAACCAGTTGTAAAACCTTTTCTCATTGTGAATTTGATCTTTCTGGAGTAGGTTTTGTAATTTTTTTCATGTAAAATCGTGCATTCATCTGTATGGATGATCTAAAGCCTTGATAGTATCTTATTTTTTCTTGCTTTCCTTTTGTGGTCCATTCTGGAATTGTTGTCAATTGTGGTGAATTACATTTATAATTGGAGAATAGCAATAGGGGATTAGGGACAAGAAATAAACGTTTGGTACTACATGCACAAAATTATAACGGAAATAACTTGCAGTTGACAATATAGCCAATAACAAAAACTGCCTATATGTTTAGGCGATACATTTTTAATCTGAAATATCTTGCATAAGTCAGAGTCTTATTTTATTCTTTTTGATACTTGCATATATGAAGTTTTAAATTAAGAACTAAATGAGATAATTAAACATTTTGCCTATTAAAATAAAAAGGAATTTAGCATTATCAATTCAATGAAAATAGAATGATGATTCAAACCAAGAACGGATCGTGGCTAACAGCCTTGACTGGATTTATTTGTAGGTGAACCAAAGGCAATTCCATGGACCCTTGCAGCACCTCTCAAAGCTGCTGCAGATGGTTGGTGTCACATGGATATCCGTAAAGGTGATATTGTTGCTTGGCCCACTAATCTTGGATGGATGATGGGGCCTTGGCTACTTTATGCTTCATTGTTGAATGGAGCATCCATGGCTTTGTATAATGGATCTCCCCTTGGTTCTGGCTTTGCCAAGTTTGTACAGGTGGAAACTTTTTTTCCTTTAGTGATGACCTGCTGTGTTTTGGCCTATTTTCTGTGGTTGTTTCTTTTATTTTGCTTCTCATTGTTGTCTGAGATATCAGCTCTGACTCAGTGTTACTGAAGTAGTCTGTTTCTTAGGTGTTATAATTGTTCAATATTTCTTGATACAGAAATTGTTCTAGAGCAAATCTGCAAAGTAAGAACACATATTCAAGGTTATTGCCCGGAGCAAGGATTTCTGGGTATGAGATTTTTAGTACATAAACCCCAATGTAATAGCGAATAGAGGAACGGTGCTGGAAAGAGAAAGTAGTATTAGTTTGTTGAGAATCAGTATCAGTGTTTTCTCCAAGTTGCTAGCAATTATGAAAGAGAACTGCATGAAGCTTTAAGAAATGAGTCAAAATGATTTGACTTATTATATAAACAGATAAACATATAAGCTATGGTACCATTGGTCTGTTCACTCTATGTCCTGGATACCACAGCTGTATTTCATGGCTGCCCTAGAATCTATGGTACTACAGTAAATTAGGCAAAGAAATGTTTTGTTTGTCATAGATTATGAATTATGACTAATCACATTGACAAGCAAATAGCTGACAGAAGAATGTGAATTCTTCAATTTCTGTGTCTAATGCCTCATCTCTGATCACCACATAATGGCAGCATAGTTGTGAAAGCATGTAACTTAACCTATGAATCTGATAATATTTTTTTGCTTCTCTCTTAAAATTAGTATTTTTACTCAATTTCTTTACATTTCCCATGCTTGCAAAATAGTCCAGATCATGTCCGCAATCATGATAGTAGTATAGTTTACTATAGCTAAATGGTTTACAGAAACTTGGGGATAAAGCATATTAGATAAAGAACTTTGGGAGAAACTACTTTTCCAATATCTCTCATGTCAAGTTTTTTGATTTTTTATGTGTTCATTTGAATATCTCCTGCAACTTGTCTAGGATGCTGAAGTAACGATGCTCGGTGTGATCCCTAGTATTGTAAGGGCATGGAAAGCTACAAATTGTACAGATAACTGTGATTGGTCATCCATCCGGTAAGCGTAAGTGGGCTGTTGTCCTTTTTTTTTTTTTTTTTTTTTTTTCCTTTATTCTTAATGTAGCAGCAATATATATATATATATATATATATATATGTTCAGGAAATATATATATATATGTGTGTGTGTGTGTGTACACACATATAGATGTGTGACTGGAAATACATTAAATTTGATCTAAGATTTTGTTTCCAAAACTAATAGTAATTAATTATTTTTATTATTTTTTTTTTGAATTTGGTAGTTGCTTTGGTTCCACTGGTGAGGCATCTAATGCAGATGAATACCTATGGCTGATGGGGAGAGCTCATTACAAGCCTGTCATTGAGTATTGTGGTGGTACAGAGATTGGTGGTGGATTTGTTTCTGGGTCCTTATTGCAGGCTCAATCTTTGGCTGCTTTTAGCACACCAGCTATGGGCTGCAATTTGTTTATTCTCGGCGATGATGGAATCCCTATAGTAAGCACCATTCAACCTTACGTCTAGTACAATGATTTAACTTTCCTTTCGTTGTCATCTGAAACAAGGATTAAGCATCGCCAAGTACTGGAGGGGGTGCAATGGTAATATCTCAGGTTTCCAAGTGTGAGATCCTAGGTTAGGTTCTGAGAGCAGTAATTTTGTGTAAAATAATTTTAATGGTTAGGTGACTTAGGTCTGTATCTAGTTTACCCCTTTCAACACCAGGACCAATGCTAAGTAATAAACATTTCTTTTCATTGAAATGGTAGAAATGTTTCCATATTCCTAGTGAGACAAAATTGATTCCATCAGAAAATACTGAAAAATTATTGAAACATGTCAAAATGGTAGAAATTTATCGTAACAGTGTTTACAAAAACTCAAAAATGGCAATATCCAATTTTTAAGAAAGGTCCAATTATAATTCTCAGATGCTAACGTTATAGCGTAGCTTGCTACTTATGTACTTGAATTGTTATTTTATGTTTAACTTGCGTCAAAGTGTTTTCTTTGTGCATATTATACAGTCCAAGCCTATTATTTATTTTTGAAAAGTCCAAGCCTATTATTTTCATAGTGTAGTATTTGCTTATAGTAATTGAATATTACATTGGAAAAACCTAACAATATATATATATATATATATATATTGCAAGAGAAAAATATGATTTGATATATATATATATATATATATATATTGCAAGAGAAAAATATGATTTGATATCTTTTATAAATGTATTCACATTAAACATGTTCATTTGATGAATTATTTGAGTTATTTTACTCATTAATAGATCAAACTATATTTTCAAGTGTCCTTGTGTTTTCAATTATTATTGTTATTATTTTTTATGTATCCTTTAGTTTGTGAAGTGTTTTTAATTTTTTTTAATTTTTTTCCATTTTTGATCTGGCAAAAATGACACTTTGCACTCCAATCAATATTTGCATTGCAGAGCTAGCCCATTTTTCATTGCTCCTATAAGTTTGAAATTTGTACTTTGTCACTATCCATCTTTATTCCTACTTATTGAGCAAGTATTTATTCACAGTTCCTAATGAAGGAATGGCCTTGCTTTCCTTCCAATTATGTGCAATAACATTAGAACATCATCTGACCATATGTATGTTTCTACAGAAGAGTATCTTTTCATGTGGTCACCGATTCGGTACACACCTTTGAATTTGCAAAATGGGCTGTGGCTTATAATTTTTCTTCAACCTTTCCAAGGGATGTCATTAATATTCTTTGTCAAATATCACATTTATGTTCGGATTTGCTGTCTGATATTCAAACTGTCGTTAATCAGTATTGGTTTGAATGTTGGGAGGAGAGGACTTGGTAGAGACCTACCTCTATCAATATTTGCCCAATGTGGTTGATCTCATTTTTAAACCTGCTTTTCATGTGCGACAGTCTGAGCTTTTGCCACTAGATCAAGTAACGTTAAAAACGAGTCAATCCCTCCCAGTCCCATCATGTGTATATTTCTTTCTTTTTTTCTTCATGAACTTTTTTAATCAGCTATACTTGTTTATCAGTTTCATACCAAATTTTCATCTACTTCAAAATGTTTATATAAAGCATTGAAATAATCTAATCCCTTATTTTGTAGCCACCAGATGTTCCTGGGATGGGTGAATTGGCTCTTGGTCCCCTAATATTTGGAGCTTCAAGCACACTATTGAATGCTGACCATTATAATGTTTATTTCAAAGGAATGCCTGTTTGGAATGGAAAGGTGAGCAGATGATATAATGGCTTTAGATGAGTGTGGAATTGAGCTTACTTAAACATTTAATAATAGGAATCTTCCAGTTAAACTCTTCTTGTTGGTTTTCCCATGAAGGTTCTACGAAGGCATGGGGATGTGTTTGAGCGTACTTCTAGAGGATACTATCATGCACATGGCCGTGCAGATGATACAATGAACCTTGGCGGTATCAAGGTCTGCATTTAGCCTCACAAAATTATGATCTATGAAATATATGTTAGTTTATTATTATTTAGTTTCAAGTTGTATTTGTGCTGATGCATTCATGCTTTGAAAGCTGGAAGTAAAAATACAAGTGGTCAAATCATGATTCTTGGACATTATAGTTGAAAATGGGGGTTGTATCACTGCACTAGTGCAGGACCTCTTACGAGATGATCCAACTAACAGACATATGGTATAAATTTTTTATTTTGAAGTTTTCCTTGAATTTCTAATTTTTTTTTTTTTTGGACATAGAATAGCATTCAAAATGCTTTGATTCTCCTGCTTGTATTATCTCAGCAAAACCTGTTAACGTCGAAAGGATTCTATATGAATGCTTGCCTCATACACAAGATACAGGGTGCTTATGGAAGTCAGCCTGAATATTGAAATACAAATAGAATGCCAAATACAAACTGCTTGACCCAACTGCGCATTTTAGAAGCATACTATAAATTGAAAAAGTATTATCCTAACTAATGTCGTGTCTGATGTATTGACACCTTTTAGGCACCACCTGTCTGGACTTACAAGGAGAGAGATCACATGTTTTCTGTATAGGTAGAAGCCATTTTTTTTGTGCGTGTGTGATTGCATTGACTATTTCTTTCCATTTGGACAGGTAAGTTCAGTTGAAATTGAACGTATCTGCAATGCGGTTGATGAAAATGTCCTTGAGACAGCAGCCGTTGGGGTTCCACCCATTGGAGGTGGGCCTGAGAGGTTGGTAATTGCGGTTGTTTTCAAGGATTCAAATGATTCATCATCGGACCTGAATAAGTTGAAAATGGCCTTCAATTTAGCAGTGCAGAAGAAACTGAACCCTTTATTTAAGGTATAAAAATATTCAAATAGTTGATTCCGGTGAGACGTTTCACTGTTATTTGTGTAATATGCGTATTACACATTTCTTTATCTTTTTTCTCAAGGTATTTGTTAACTTAATAATGTTTAAATGTGCAGGTTTCTCATGTTGTGACTGTCACATCTCTTCCAAGGACAGCAACAAATAAGGTTATGAGAAGGGTCTTGAGACAGCAACTGGCTGAAATTGACCAAAATTCTAAGTTGTGATACTGTTATCTGCATAAAGGCGCCTTGGTAAGATAAATAATGGGTGTTCAGTTTATTTTCATCACATGAATATTGGCTGATTCTAATGGTCAGCGGTTCTATACCAAATAAATCTTTGGATACAATTCTGATTCTCATCGTCAGCAGTTCAATTCCGAATAAAAGTTTGGATACATTATTTCTTTAAAGAACGAAATGAATGAAAATAGTGAGGGATTGTAACTTTATAAAATCACAGATACCAGAATGAAAAAATAGTGAAAGATTTCCCCCCGTTGCACATGCACCCGGACTATTATTTGTAAAATTAAATTTATGGGATGGCCCCAAGAAGATTGGAACTCCCGACTTCCTGGATGTAAGGTGAGAGTTTTTGCTATTTGGCTATTATTTCCTTTGGGCATTGGGAAGTTTTTCTTGGAAATCAACCATAGAATTTTGAGATGCAACGAGCATGAAAGTTCAGTGAAGGTCCTATTGACTTGAGTATTGAAATATTTCAGTATCAGCTACAAAAATTAAAAAATGCAATTAAATAATCAGGCTCAACCTTTTTTGTACTAGCTTTCCTTCATTTTCTGGTGAAACATTGGACTCAAACTTAGCTTATATGACTTTGTTACTTGAATGTGAAGATTTCTAATGCTTGTTTGTTTATTTATTTTCATTTGGGAGCTTGCTTGTTTGGTTATCATGAAAAAAATATAAGAAAGATACCATTTTCCTTTCTTTTACCACAAGTTTGAACTTGTAATCTCATTCAAACATGAGAAAAATCTCTCTTAGATTTTCATTTTCTCACAAACCGAAGAGCCTTGTACCCAGACATTTGAAGTGAATATCACTTGGATAAACGCTTAATCCCCCCTCCTTTTTTTCTACCATTCGCCTTAGAGTGCCTATTTGGCACACTATTATTTGTAAAATAAATGTTAAATTTTCACTTTTTCTTTTGTAATAAGAGTTATAAGACTGATTAAGAAGAATGTACAAAGAGGGTATATAACCCCTAAAAAGAATCAGTTAACAAAGCATAGTGAAAACAAACAAAGCAGAGACCTGAACTAAAGCTATGAATTTGATAACTTGAAGAGGTAATTGATTGACACAATGATACAAGAGAGGTACGAGAAAGTGTGGCCCCCACAACTCGGGAAATTTGGTATTTTTCATTTAAAAAAATGTAGAACTATATTGATGAAGAGGCCTAAAGCAACTTTAAAAAATGGACGTATTTAAAGTTACACAGTGAATGAAAAAATAAAAAATAAAAAATAAAAAATAAAAAATAAAAAATAAAAAATAAAAACCTCAACCGAGTAAGCCTATTAGCAATGCGACAGCTAAAACTAAAAAAAGAAAAGAAAATGAACCATATTTCAAGCGTAGCCTTTATATCTTCTGGATCTGTAATTATCTTCTTTGGTGTTCTTGAGAGCACAGCAACCAAGGGTGTACACAATGATTAAGAATAGTACAAGGCAAGCACCGATAATGGCCAGTAGCCTCCATTCTTTCTTGATGTTGGCAACAAATCCGGCCTTGCATGACTTGCAGTCGAAGCATAGCCCCTCGTTGTTGCTCCATGTCTTGCAGTCGCTGTCTGACACCGCCGGCCCGGACTTGGGTACTGCCCAGAAGGTCGCGTTCTGGAACTCGAACCCACATGATGTTGGTGGCTTACAGCAACCCGCCTGAAAATCAAATCAAGAGTTAGTGAAGACAAGAATGACAAAGTGGGATTAATATAGTCCATGATCGATGACAAGATTGTTGGGAAAAGGTTTTGTTGAGTTGAGATGAACTAGCTAGTAAATACGGAGTACTATGTGATGAACTGTAACTTCTATGTATAATTGCAACTAAATGTAATTAAAGTAAATTCCAAATAATAATAATAATAATTAAAGCATATAATTGAGCTAATTGATAAAAATATATTCCCTACAGAAACCGAAAAAATAAAATAAAATTTGGTTGTCCTTTCATATCCAAGCTAGTGTTTTTGGCAAATCAAAAGGAAAACTGAGGCCAAAAGAATTGGTGTTACAATGAAGGGAAATAAAAACAAAGAAAAACCAAATCTTTTTGGTTGTAATATATATATATATATATATATATATTTAGAAACTTTGAATAGCTGATAATTTTTCATAACAGTTCATGAGCAATTACCATTATTTGCAAAATTCAAAATTTGTCACATAAACCTAAAAATTATGAAACCACCCCTTCAAGGAATTATGAAACATTTACTTAAAAAAAAAAAAAAAACACATATTCCTTCTCAATTATCATACAGATTTATATATATATTTGAACTCTCCTCCAAACATTAACCAAATGAATATAACAGTGTCACATAATCAACTTTAAAACGACTTTTAAAACACTGCTGGAAGGATCAATCCCGTTCATACCTATGTATGTAACTATCCATCTATAAATATATATATATATATATCATATTAAACCAAAAATATATATATACCTGGGTGGCAGACAGTTGAGCCTTATAGAAATCGGCCACGGCGGTCGCACCAACTCGGCCTTTGCCCAGTAGACTCTCACATATCTTAGCATCAACCATGCAACTCTGGATCTTATACCAGTTTTTGTCATTCACCACATGCTTTTGCAACCAATTGGAGTAATCTCCGAGACGATACTCGTGGAACCCTCTCCCCGATATCACCTGACCGACTCCCTTGTTCGTGACCAAAATCCCGAACACCGTAACGCCGGCCAGTGCGACAATCGCCACAAACATCACAAACAAGTATACGTACAGCATCCATGACACCTTCCAGCACGAACCCGCCAAACCCAACAACGACACCCCCAGTAACACCAAACCCGCTATCAGGAGAAGCTGTTGGAGGAACGCTTTTTGGCAGACCGTGCCCGGGTTAAGGTACAACCAGACCGATTCACCGATGGCCACGACCGATAAAAGTAGTGTCAGAACGTTCAAGATTGATATCAATGCGTTGCTTACACGAACCATTGTGTTAGATCTCTCCACTAGATCCGATGGTGGATGAAGATGTAGATTGTAGAGAGAGAAAAGTGAGATTTGGAGAGAGAGAAACAGAATGGCCAAAAAGAGAGGAGGGGATGGAAGGACGTCGTCTGTGTAGTGGGGAGGATTGTTGTAAGTAACTGTTTTTAGTGTGATATATATATACAAACAACGTAGCAAATGGGTGTTACAGTTGTACATGTATTTGGAGACGCTGTCCTTGCCCTTTATGGATTTTGAAATTACGGGAATGCCCCTTGTGGCCTATTGTTATGGTCATGTTTGTAACTTTTAAAATTGTGTTACAGGTGTTTTTAGGTAATTAATTTTGTTTTAAATAATTTAGTTTTTTTATATTTTTTATTAATATAATTTTATTCCTTTTAGGCTTGTACAAATAAATAACAAATAATACGTGGGACTTGTAACAAACAAAGATCCTAGTTTATTTTGAACTCTGTAATAAATAAAATATGTGATATTTAAAAAATATGTAAATAAAATAAACAAAATATGTGATCCTAGTTTATTTTGGACTTTATAATAAACAAATAGCAAATAATGCGTGGGACTCTGTAATAAACAAAATATGTGATGTTTAAAAAAAAAAAAAATACAAATTTATCTTTATAAATCATTCAACAATTTTATAATATTTAATATTAGAAAATTATCATATATTTAATGTAAGTGTAATATAGTAAAATTACTAATAAAAATACTTTAACCAATATTATTACTAAATAATTTTAAAAGTGCTTCAAGTATAAAAAATGCTTTATATAATGTGAAACACTTAATTGCGTTTTACTGATAACATTTTTATAATAGTTCTATTATTAAAAACGCTTTCAACATTCTAACAACAATTCTAAATTGACTCTTTTCTATCCCAATGCTCATTCCTTGAAGACTGTTTATATATATATATATATATATATTGGACATGCAATCATGTTATAGCTCTTTAATTTTTCAAGTGAATTTTATCGTCAACCTATATATGTGGTGAGATAAGGGAGATGAATTAGTCAATTATACTATCACAATTATCGACGATTGACCTTCTTGTTTATCTCTAATTCTTATTTATAAATTAACTTAAATATAAGAAAAAGTCCTCCTGTCACCTTTATTACATGCGTGTCAATCATACAATCATCATTATCAAAAACGTTCTTATTTATCTGAAATATTCCTAAACTTAGGACAACATTATTATTACTCCGTATTATATATTTATTTATCTGGGCTAATGTCATACGTGGGCCTTACAATTGTTTGGTTGGATGGGCCTTGCTCCTCTTTTACTTGTTTTGGGTTGGGCTGTTCTTATTCGCATCATGTTTTTGGTGCAGTTAGGTCTTTCCTTTTGTTTATTAGTGGCCTAAACGGCCCATCTCACATTGTACAGTTTACACTATACAATTTGTTTTGTTAACTATTCGGAAAAATAAAATGAAGAGAGTCTATGCATGAAATCATGTGAATAAATCTGTTTTTTCAAGGAAGCTAGTATTACAAACATAGTCAAGTATCTATAATATATAATATTTTGAAGCAAATTAACTAGTGACTGAGCCAATTAACATTTGGACTCAAATTATATATATCAAGAGATCCAACACTAAGCAATGGCCTCTACTTTACAGATTCAACGAAGTAATATAAGTTACATACATATATAAACTTAAGTAGAGTGAGTGCTGAGAACTTGCGAAGCCCAGTAAAAATTAACATACATGTAAAAATATTAATGAATATTAAAAAGTGTACAACAAATTGATTGATTGATTGATCCAGGAACATGAATGATGGAATGAATTAAGGGTAGGCTCTGTGATATCTGTAAGCTCGAGTGTTGTCAAGAGCACAGCAACCAACAGCGTAGACAATGTTCAAGAAAACAAGGATGCAAGTCAAAATGATGGACATTTGCTTCCACTCACGCTTAATATTGTCGAGAACTCCGGCCTTGCACGACCCACAATTGAAGCACAGCTCCGTCTGGTTGTTGCTCCATGCCCTGCAATCGTCCGCTTGTGTTATTTGAGCTCCCTTTGGCACCGTCCAGTACGTCCGGTTCTGATACTCGAAACCACAGTAACTTGGTGGCTTGCAGCAACCGGACTAAATTAAACAACCAAAACCAATATCACTAGTTAGTATCAAAATATTCGTAAAATTAATTGCAACGAATAGTAAGTTGTTGTTGTATTTTTTTTTTTTTTTTTGGGCAAGTTAGGTTTTATTCAATGGCCCATTGTCTCTACTGATCTCCTTTCAAAAGGGGTTTAAAAATATATATTTAAGTCGAAGAATTAATCATCTAAGAGAGTCAAAAAGACTAATAAAAACAAAGGCCGGCTAACATGATATAGAATGTTTAGAACTATCAGTTGCTCGCGAGTTCCTTATAATATATATATATATATAGCTCATGAGTGTCCTAGGTCTAAAAAGAACACAACATAAACGTGGTATATATAACCAATAGGAATTAAACTAAATACTGATTAAGATAACGAGTGTGATCATTAATTATGCTTCTTATTTGAATTTGTGATATCCTATAGTTTTATATTATATGCTTCAGTTACATCATTTTTTATTGATTATTGGATTAGGTTAGGGTTGTATTAGAAAATATATATGTTTCATGTCTTGGATTGAGCAACGACCAAACCTAGCTCGATCTCAACCTAAAGTACGTACGTTCATAATGAATGAACACATAAAAAAGCTTAATATACAGTTTTCTAACTAACAAATTAATTAAAGAATGAAACAAATTATAGGAATAGGAATTAATTAAAATCAAGATGTCAATTAGTTGCAACAATGAAGAAAGAGGAGTCCAAACACAAATGAATTAATTAATACATACCTCGGTGGAAGTCAATCTAATCTTATAAAATTCACTGGCACCGCCATCAGAACCTCTGGCATTGGCGTCTGCAGCCGCCTTAGCAACTGCACCGCCATTTCCATTTCCATTTGGAGGCTCAGAATTCATGCAAAGCATAGAACCACTCAAACAACTCTTGATCTTGACCCAACGCTTGTCATTCACCACATTCTTCTTCAACCAACCCGAGTACTCGTCCAGCTCGTACTCCTTGTACCCTCTATCCGGCACCTGCTTGCCGGCACCTTTGTAGGTGACAATGAAGGAGAAGACCGAGAAGCAAAACAACCCAATGATCATCAAAAGCAGCACGAAGAGGTAGAGCCACAGAAGGGTGGAGATTCGGCAACACAAGCCTATCAATGCAAACAGTGACATGGTGAAGAGGAAGACGCCGAAAAAGAGAAGAGGCGTTTTGAGGATGTCTCCGCAAACAGGGAGGGAGGAGGAGAGGAAGATGAGAATGATGGATATGCCTAGAGTCCCCATGTTGAGGATTGACATCAATGTGTTGCTTACGTGACACATTTTGTCAGATCGATCTCTAGAGCTAGAGCTAGAGCTAGAGAATTGAAGTTGGAAACCCTAGCTAGCTAGGATCTGATCGATGATGGTGGTGGGATGTATATTGTTTGTTTGTTGAAAATTGAGATACCATTAGAGTTGAGAGGAAGAGAGAGAAGAGAGAAGAGAGAGGAGAGAGGTTTAGGGCGAGAGAAACGGAATGGCCAGAAAGAAGGAGGCCCTAAATCAACGAAAATGTTTTAAGATGCCACCAACGTAACAAAATTACATATTAATCTTTTAAGTTTTAACTCAACCCAGCTCATTAAAAGAGTAGTCAAACCACTCAAACCCATCCAAAGCCTGTCTTAAAATAGTCATATTGTGCTCCAATATATGATTACGTGAATGAATACATCATTAAAAAAAGAAATGTAGAGGCAAAGTGAGAAAATTATTATTATTATTTTGCCATCATCACGATGAATTGAGAGTTTCAATAATTAATTTATCAAGTATCTGTTTGATTCGCGTTTTGTTTTTAGTATTTTTGTTAGGATATTGTAGAGTGAACAATGAAAAAAAACGTATTTAGTAAATATTATTTTGTTTTGCACGATGTTGAAACATTTTGTAAATAGTGATCAAAAAATCAAAACACCAATATAGTATTTTTAAAAAAACTCTTAAATCATATTTTTAAATTAATGGTTATATATACTTTTCAAACTTTCTAACACTTTATATTAAATATATTTTTATATTTTAAATTCCAAAAATTTTATAACAAGACATTACAAAACATATATGCTTACGATTATTATTTAAAATTAACACTTTATAACAAAACAATAAGTGTTTTGTTTTGAGTTGAAACAAAATTCAAAATCTTACCAAACGAGCTCTAAGTGGGTGAGATATTGTATACCTTCTTCAAAGCAAGTCTCTAAATTTCTACTTACCCAAAAGAAAAAGAAAAATTAAAAAAAAGTAGTCTCTGAATTTCTTATTAAGAGAAAATAATAATAATAATAATAGTATCAACCTACATGTGTTTGTTTATTATGGCTTGTGAACGCGGATCACGTGCGGTGGTGTGAACCATGGAATTTTAAAATTGTAGGACCCTCATCCATGCGGTTCCATCTTGATCGATGTAAGTAATCACTAATCACTCAATTCTTTGATTCGGAGCCAGTTGGACTTGAAACATAGAATTCTCCTGACATTGAGCTTAGAAAGTTAGGTACTTTAGAGTTTAGACTGGTGAGTGGTGACCCACCTAATTTTTTTAATTATCTAATTTAATCTGTAAGTGATTCTGAGAGGAAAATATTGGACAAGTCTATTTTTGTAACATTATTTTGTGGAAACCATTAATCATCACAAATGCATAGGCTGTTACAAAAAGAACATCGTAAAAGTACCAGATTCTTGATTGTACTTTGTTCAGGGCTCAAATAATGGCTTGGGCATCATTTATTAATGTGTTGCAATAGAGATTGCACTAAAAATAATCATGATATGCAAAGAATAGTTTTACTTATGTGTTAAAGTAAATTAATTAATATCAAATTAGTTTGATTTAGTTGGTAGAACGTTCAATTTTCGAACAAGTGTACTCATGTTCGATTTTTTTTTTCCCTCTAATCTTATGGAGTTGCTGATCTTGTAGCAGTGGAATGAAAATAGCACGAATTTCTTACAAATTCGCATTCAAAAGAAGTAATTCATAATCATCCTATTAGAATCAATCTAAACCCATCCATTATGTATATGATTCAACATGTCAAGCATTATGTTTATGTTCGACAATGGTAACCTCAGACCTTTTTAAAACTTGTTATGATCGACCACTTCTTCTGCCTTTTTAGTGCTAGCTAAATGTAAAGTCATGACTTTTGTGCAACGGTCGTGCAATCCCCCGCCTCACTTTCCAAATGCATTCCTCCATTTAATCCGTCACTGTTTGTTTTTATTATTAGCATCATTATAGGTTTTTTTTGGAAGGTATAAGCTTCTTATTTATCGTTAAATTTTTTTTTTTTTAAAATTGAACCTAATTACAAACAAAGACCGGTATCCATTGATAAAATGTTCATTTATTCAAGATGGAGGCAGAAATTATGTTCTGGAAAAACGAGGAGTTGTTCAAAGTTATTTTGTTTTAGTCCGAGCGTCGTAACTTGTATCTCTCAACCTGATGATTGATGGGACGAATATCTTTCTCTATCACAACAGGGACCCACATTTTTCATAAATTTGTTTGTGGGCCCAGAAAGCTGACATTTGTTTACACACGCGTACTTACCTACCCTCTCTCGCTCTGCCTCCTGAGTCTTAACGTCTCCTCCAACCCACCGCCAAAAGCCACCTTCAATCACCCTACTTTCATCGCCCAAAGGCGGACTTTCCCATAACACTCTCTCTATTTATACCAAAAACGCTAACTCCCCTTTCCCTCCATTCCCTTTCCCCTCTCTCTAAAATTTTCTCTCTAGAAAAGTAATGGCGTTAGCTTCCACTCCTCTCTCTAAACCATTCTTCTCCTCTAAACCCACATCATCATCATCATCATCATCATTTCCACCTTCCACTTCTTTCTACTCCCTCAAATCTAGGCCGTTGACCGTCCGCAGCATCGTCGCTGCTCCATCGGCGGCGCCGACGCAGGTTTCCAAGGAATTTGAAGTGAAATCGGTGAAGGCGAGGCAGATCATAGACAGCAGGGGAAATCCAACGGTGGAGGTTGATCTTGTGACCGATGATCTTTACCGATCTGCGGTCCCTAGTGGGGCCTCCACTGGGATCTACGAAGCATTGGAGCTGAGAGATGGCGATAAGAGCGTCTATGGAGGCAAAGGCGTTCTCAATGCTGTGAGGAACATCAATGAGTTCTTGGCTCCAAAACTCGTCGGTATTGATGTCAGGTAATAGCATTCAATAACTACTGTTTGCATATTTGTGTTTTGTATATATGGTTGTATGCGTGTGAGTACGGTTCTATGTCCGCATTGTTTGGTTGCTAAGAAAATTTAGGGAGAAAAGGAAAATGAAAGCGCTAGATAAGCATGTTTATATTTACTGGGTTTCCTGAATTTAAATTATTTTTTAAAAAATGTCTTTATTTATTAAGTTTTAGTTTCTGTAAATTGGAAAAATCCAGCAATTAAGTTAGTTAGGTTGTGCCATCATAAGCTGATATATGCCTTCATATATATTTATATTTTGTTTTGTATTTTTCATACATTTTTTTTTTCCTCTCTCCATCCAAACCAATCAGGGGAAAATAATTTTTATATTAAATTAATTTTTTTAAAAAAAATAAAAAGGACTACTTTATTTATTTATTTTTTTAAATTAAAAAAAAATATTGCCAGCCAAAGCCCAAAGGGGTAGTAGCCCACTGATTACTGCAATTTCAACACACCGTGTTGATTCTTAAGAAAAGGTTTCCATTTTTAACTTTCAAACTTTAAATAGTCTTAAGTGGTGATTTTGGCTTGAAAAACTTGATGTTTGTACATTTATGTAGGTATGTATAATTTATTATTATTGTCATTTATTATTTATTTATTTTTATTTATACATAAATAAAAGGAATCAAGCTGATGTTGATGCGATTATGCTGGAGCTTGATGGAACTCCAAACAAGGCAAAGCTTGGGGCTAATGCAATACTAGGAGTGTCTCTAAGTGTATGTAGAGCTGGTGCAGGAGCGAAAGGAATACCACTTTACAAGCACATACAGGAAATATCAGGAACAAAGGAGCTTGTTATGCCGGTTCCAGCATTTAATGTGATTAATGGAGGTAGCCATGCCGGAAATAATCTTGCTATGCAAGAATTCATGATATTACCAGTAGGAGCAACCTCATTTGCGGAGGCTCTCCGCATGGGTAGTGAAGGTTAGCACTAGTTATTGTCCTATTGCTGTTCTTTTATCTTCTGATATGAGCTACCAATCCATTTCATAAACTCCAATATTAATTTTCTAATGGTGCTAACCATCATAATTCGTTTATTGATTGGACAATTAAGTTGTATATTCTTGTTTATCTTCCCATGTGCATAAAGTTTCGTGCATTTTCTGAGTTATGGGTATTTGAAGTTTCTTTTGCATGACTACTATTTTCGCCTGAATTAGTTGCTTTTGGATTACTACTGAATAGTCCTTTCTGAGGGAGATAAATACTTGTTCCTAAATTTTGATGGAGCAGTTTATCACACACTGAAGGGAATTATCAAAGCAAAATATGGACAAGACGCATGTAACGTTGGAGATGAAGGAGGCTTTGCTCCCAATGTTCAGGATAACAGGGAAGGATTGGTATTGCTCATGGATGCAATTGAAAAGGCTGGCTACACAGGCAAGGTACGAGACAAATCTCTTTGTCTTCGTTAGGTGCAGCTTAATGTATCTTTTCTTTTATTGCATTTGTGAACTAACAATGAATGATGCAGATTAAAATAGGAATGGATGTTGCGGCTTCAGAGTTTTTAACAAAAGATGGGAAATATGATCTCAATTTTAAGAAACAGCCAAATGATGGTGCTCATGTACTTTCAGATCAGAGCCTTTGTGAACTTTACAAGGAGTTTGTCAAAGAGTTCCCTATTGTGTCCATTGAAGATCCCTTTGACCAAGATGATTGGAGTTCATGGACTTCACTACAGTCTTCGGTTGATATCCAAATTGTAGGTGATGACTTGTTGGTCACAAATCCGAAGAGAATAGTTGAAGCCATTCAGAAGAAGGCTTGCAATGGTTTGCTCTTAAAGGTAAGCACTTATACTTATTATTTATGACAATCCTATATCTATTTTTTATTATCATATAGTGGAGTTATATTCAATTTTTTTTTTTCCTGCTTTATTTTTTTCATTCTTCAGCTCATCATGATTGTTCTTTCTACATTTTGTTGAATTATTTTTTTCCTTTTAAAGTTCTGTAGTTCTAAGTTATTTTGTCAGCTTAACCTTTCTTCTCTCCACCGGTAGACCAGTAGCTTGACCTTTCATACATAATTGGCCAAAAAATTATATCATCTAAGGACATATTTGGACTTGGAAATTCCTCAACTTGTGTTGTTCATCTGTTGAAACTTGATAGTTCTATTTCCCATCAATATCTGATATACAAATATACAATCGTGTTGATTGGCCAGTGTCTGTCAATCATGGGAAAATTGTGTAATTCTATTAAATGGTATTGAACTGCAAGTTGTTCTTAAGTTACGGATGTGGTTGTTGGTTTACACCTGCCAGTTGCTATTATTACGTCAGTCCTAAACTTTGTTTTGCGTCATGCATGTGATTGATTATTTTGGCTTACTCTACCATCCAGATTCAATTTATGTTCAGATGATATATGTAAAGTAAAAAATGGTGAAAGGTGGAATGGCCTTCATGCAGTGACGAGCAAATAAATTAAATGAAAAATTAGATTAACATTGCTAATTGGTACATGCGTATAAATGAAACAGCAAAGAGAGAAAAACATGTTCTTGTAGAAACTTTGGGGACACTATGGATTTCTTCTTTGCTCCAGGTTTTCATACTGATTCCGATTTAAAATTTAAAGTATTTAATCAGAGTAGTTTCTTTTAATACGAATCTTCACCATACTTTCAATAAGTTTTGCAAAGAGTTATTACGTATATATGTTTCAAGGTTGATCATTGTTTGCCGTTTTGATGCTGATTCAACTTTCCCCATTTAATAATTGCAGGTTAACCAGATTGGCACAGTAACTGAATCGATTCAAGCTGCTCTTGACTCAAAAGCTGCAGGATGGGGTGTGATGGTCAGCCATCGAAGTGGTGAAACAGAGGATAACTTCATTGCAGATCTTTCTGTTGGCTTGGCTAGTGGACAGGTTTTATGAACTGTAATCTTAGACTGCTATATATGTTATGCAATTTTTTGGTGTTTATTCAGCAGTTGTATATTCTCTTTTGTAGATTAAAACTGGAGCTCCTTGCCGAAGTGAGCGATTGGCCAAGTATAATCAGGTAAAAATGGAGCCTTGTATTTTCTTTTCCTTTTTACCCCTTGAAAGGGTCTCTCTCTCATGCTGGTAGTATCCTCAACCCGAGGAATACTCTCAGATATGCAAGAAAAATATAGATCTCCGAATCTCTGAGTAGGCAATTAAATTGCTATGGATCAGGTCAATTGTATCCCTGATACCATTTAGAAGTCAGTCTGGTTGGACGATGCTAATCACGTAATTTAGTTCATGGTTATTTGAGCGGCTAGGATTATGAAGTTATATTGTTCATCTCCAGCTTAAAGACTGCAAAGAACTTTCAGTTGTGCATTTTTAGTAGTTAAACCCTCCATGTGCAAATTGGGGCAGTAACTAACCAACAAGAAAAAAAAACACTCATGGCAGTAGAGCAACTAAATAGATGGCCACTTGCCAAATAAAAAAAAACTGATTTTTCCCTGATTTACTGAAATGATCTCCCCAAAATGACAAATTCTAATGTGATTTTTTTTTTTTTTTTTGAAAGTTCAAATTCTAATACGATTAATTTTGAATATTTATTTATTAGTCTGTTATTAATTTTGAGCAACTGATCTCATCCATTCTGGGCACTCAACTTAATTACAGCTTTTGCGCATTGAAGAGGAGCTTGGAAATGTTCGGTATGCTGGTGAAGCTTTCAGGTCACCATAAGCAAAAAGAGAACAAATTTGATTTCTTTTGTTTGGAATAAGTAGTATACCAAATTTGCATCATGAAACCAATTACCGGAGCTGTGAGTCAGACTTGTGCCTGGGAGTAGCTTGAGAAGTTTTGTAAATCTTTTCGGCTTAGAATGCCATTTGTAAGGGAATGTTTTCTGATCAGTCAGGCATGTTATAAACCATGTCCCATCATCAATTGAAGCTGTTGTTCAATTTGAATAAAGAATTGTTTTCTGAATCCACTCGAGTTCGACGAACTGGTTGAATTTGATCTTCAGTTATATACCTTCACATGTAAACAGTTACATTTGTAATTTCTCTTTGGCTTTAAACTGGTGGTCTCTGAAAAAATTGATTATGTGATCATCAAATTTGCCAAAACAATCACTTGCATGCATATGTGAAAGAACTTTATCCTCTCAATTCAGTCCCTTTTATCTCCACACTTTTGAAATCCCTACCGTTGCGTTATTGAGCCTTAGCTTTACCAACAGCAAGGCCAGCGTTGGCTGAGATGGCCTTGGCTACAAATTCTCACGCCTCGACATTTCCCTCTGTGAAAAGAATACTAGTGAAAGGTAATGGTCACATATGGAGTAGCATAATCACCTCCATTGAAGCGAAATGCAGTCTTAGCTTTCTGTTTCGAGTCAAGCAAGAAAGGACTCGGTGCTATAGTTGCAATGCCCCATGGACAGGGATAGTTAGACCTGATCAAAATCATGAAGAATGAGCCCATTTCTGACTCTATTGCATCTGGGCTTTGATTAAGATATGGGGCAACAAGATGGTTTACATGTAATTAACAAATTTGAAGAGAAATGAATGCATCTATGATATAATAACTAAATGACTATGACATATAAACACAGGCATAACAAGTCCCCAAAATCTGCACATTCTTATAAAATTAGCTGTTCAGATTACAAGGAATGCTACACAAGTTATATAGGCGCAGAGATTCATATAACTTTAGAGAAGTCTTATGTGGTGCCATGTATACAGCATTTCGTTGTTGCAAGTATCTTGTCACTGGAAGAAGGGAAGATTCTACCTTGATGCTGTAGTTGCATTTATGGCCTCATGTGAAGTAAGGCTTGCAGTCAAATGCGACAGAAACATCCTTCAGTATTCTAAGTTCAATATGATTGCGATAAAGTCTCATCCGAAATCATAAACGATAAATGCTAAATTTGAATAGCTGGGCCCCTGTATGTCCCATGGTGCATGTAGAGATCATCTGGGGTTTCTATCTCTGCAAGCCACGCATAGTTCTCTTCTTTGCTATCACTTGTCTCATCTCCAGTTCCTGTGGCTGCAGCATGGTAAATTTGGCAATTCAGTCATGATTAATATTGGCTTTCATCTGTAAATTCTGCAAGTCCTGTTAATCAGATGGGTCGGAAGCCATATATTGGAGAATTATAGTTCTGAAGAGATAATAAAATGAACTTACGGAAGCTGGAATAAGGGTAATCATGGTAGTAAGTACATCTTCTGCCTGCTGCTGCTTCGTAAGGGGGTGCAAGAATGTCAAGCACAGCACAAGGGGTGATTGCTGTGAAACAATGCAAATTCCCTCCACTCTTTGGGTACAAAACTGAGGTCCCACATGGTGCTGTTAGAACTTTATCAACAGCCAACTTCGCCAACCTTACTGGCAAAGAAAGGAATGCAATCAAAATTTGGAAACAGAAATAAAGACGTATAAGCTACAAAATAACCCTTTCAAAGTAACCAGTCTAATCAATGCACCCTACTTATGTCTAACCCACTAGAAAAGGGTTTATCAACTAATATAACTTGATTTATTAATCTTAGGAGATGATTTTTCAAGTGATAATGTTGTATTTTAGAGTTTTAGGGAGTTATAGTGCTTTTACTAATAAAATTTGAGGCTTTATCTACTGCCATAAGGGGTAGGGGTATAATGAGTTTTAGGCAGTGCCTATCTGACGAAAGGGTTTTTATGTCCAATATATAGAATTGAGGCTCTCTTCTTCGTCTTATTCTTCTCTCTCTATCTCTCCCTCTCATCATTTGGAATTCTTCTATTTTTGTTCCTTGTATTTCTATTTATATAATTAAAACAAATTGTTTCTCCCCCATGCTTTCAAAGAAAATTTCATGGCAACCAGATTATGTTTGTTTGGTTTTAGAGCTAAGCCTTCACAGGGATTATTGAGCCTACCAATCGTTTAGGGAAATTACAACAAAAAACTGAACACAGTTTGACATATTATATTTTCCGCTGTTTCAATTCAATTTGTGTTTTGAAATGTCAAAGGGTTATGTCAAAATACTCTTTAGATCATTGAATCTTCAAGGGTTCAGCACAGATATGCACAATGTCTCAGATTTACTAGAGTATTATAAAACTCTTAAAGTTTTGTCCAACAAAATGACACTGGTGCTTCAAGTTGATGCAAAACTCTTAAGAAGACAATTTGTTTACCGATATAGCTTCATAAAAGTCTTATTAGGAATTTTTCTAGGAGCAATAGTTCTGCTTTTTTCAATTTTCGAAATACCCTAATGATTTTAGGAACAAAGTCTCTATTTGGAGGGGAGTGTTATTTGGTTTTAGGACTTTATGTACCTATAAATTGGCCTCATGGGTGTGAAATGAAATTAAATCTGGTATCCAAGCCTTTTGACTTTCTTGCCTTCTTCCCACCCTTTGTCACCATTGTCGCAACTCAAAGTTTACTCCAAAGGGGTTTAAAATAGAACAAGTAGAAACAACGATTATGCAATATGCCGCAATGGAGATCCATGCTAGATTATTCAGGACCATAATAGAAGAATTAGGAGTCAACACAAGGAGGTGCGCCAGGGTCACCTAAAACAGGTTTGAAGAAAATATTTTGAACAGTTAGCTTGGAAAAAAGAATAGAAAAAAGGGAGAACTTTTTTGTTTCAGAAAATAACTTTGAAAGGTCCTTTTCTATTGGTGACTGCATAATTAGTCCACATTAACCAAATCTACAGATTTATAGATTATGTTACGGAAGCGTTAAGTGTCACTAATAAGAATGGTTATTATAACATTCATTCAAATCTTTCCCGTAAGTCCAATCAAGTTTGATTCTTAGAGTTGTGTTTGGAATGTAAAATGAAAATTGCTTAAACAAAGAAATAGACAAGAGATTTAAAACATGTTTTGTTCGGTTGTCTAAAAATGAAAATCACGTTCTCCTAAAACAGAAAAAAAGAAATCAATTAGAAAGATTAATTTTTTGATAGTTTTCTAAACAATATTTTCTTGGGGGGAAAAAGGGGAGAGTCAGATTCAGGGAACACTCATTTTTTCTCTCCTCTCTCTACCAATCCTTGAACTCCTGACCTAAGGATTGATCACACAAGCCAGAGAGGCACAATGAGGACATGTGACTCCCTTTTAGTTATATGGGAACTGTATTCTATTTTCAGAATTCTTAAGTACTGTTTTCTAGGAACTGAACCAAGCAAGACTTTAGCAAATGTTTAATTCTTGTTTTAACTGTTTTCTAGACCCTGGCTGTTTTTAATCCATTTTTGGTATATATCTAAAAGACACAAAAATGATGGATGGAAAATTGTCAGATGGTTACTTGGCAGAAAAATATGAGATAAACATCAACTTAACAAAATGGTTCCAGGCGTTGATTATTTCTGAATGATTTGGTGATTACCACCTAATCTTGCCTGCTGTGATATATGTCCAATCAAAATTACCACTTAATCTTGCCTGCTGTGATTATGTCCAATCAACTACATGTAATTGATTGGATATATATCGGCCAGGCAAATATTAATGCTGGAAATCTCACAGACATTTTTGGCCGTGTCACATAGTTGAAGATAGTTCATAGCCAAGATTACTGAGAAGCTGTATGAAACAATGTAGTTGAGTTGATGTTCTTCCCATCAAGATGGTTTAGTTTCTAGGACGTTTAAACAAATCAGCTAGAGTAAATTATCCAGATCCAGATAGATGAAAGAATTTAATAATGATGGTACAGAACTGCAGAAACTAAATCGTGTGTCATTAGGATTCTTCAAAAGTTCTATTATATGATTATTCCTAATAAAGGGCAAAGTTTCCATGGTAAACTTTTAGAGATGTGGAGAAACATCAAACACAAATTACTCTAAACCCATAATTTTGGAACAAGTTTAAGATCAGACATAGAAGTTACCTGGTTCATTAATTTTCTGGATGCGGGCAGGCTCAACCCAGTCGTAGCCTTTTACATGCAATGAGCCATAGAGAACTTTGCTGAAAACAGTCATCCCAGGATGGTCATGGAGTGGAATAACTGAAGAAGTGGGGAAGCAGAAAACACACATCTGCATAAATCATTTTTATACTTTAGAATGAACCTGAAGTAAAATTTTAAAGCTAGGAAAAGTATAAGAACCAAAAATAATTGTTAATCTGTCAGATAGTTAAACCTCACGGTCCTCACCTTTATAATAGAAATATTTTTGAAAATCAGATATGCGCTTTGATTTTAATTGCTTTTGCCATTGCTTATGACTCAATTAAAGTGTTCTAAATCTGCCACACATATCTCTTTCATGGAACCCACTAATGTTTGGCTTTGGACCACAGCTTTCTAGCTACACATTGACAACAGTGTCACAACACAGTATGCTAAGTATTGCATGACTAAATTCCAGATTATTCCCTAATGTTCTTATAATCTATTGAATGTGGAGGGCTTGAGTCAAGATTGGCTAGAGAATGGATGGGTCGGCTGATCTTATTGGACATCAAAATATTCCCGTCCATAGTTTGAGTAGGTTATAATATGATCACGGTTAAGTGTTCACTGCCTGTAACCCTGTAATATTTTCAACACTTTATATTTTATTATAGTTCTCAATTCAAGTGTGAGAAGTTGTGGGGAAAAAATTAGAATTGGAAACTTGCAAGCATAACAGCTGCTCTGAAGTAAGTATTGGTGAGTTTCAAAATTTTCACTTCCTCTGTTAGCATTTTAGGCAATCAAACAGATGCGTTGATGCCCCACTGCAGATTATGTGCAAGATGATTTTCATGAAATTAATATTATATGCATAAAAGACATATACATTGCAGGCATGGCAACTTTAGGGAGGACCTGAAAATGAAAATGTGATACCACCCAATCATCCTGTAACTTGTCTGGATCCACAAAAATTAGACATATTTAGATTATTTTGATTAAATCCAAACTTGGTTCACTCGCCTGGCGATAGTTTTCAAATTCACCTATCTAGATAAGAAGAGCATTTGAGATAGATGAAGAGGAAGGCTATAAACCATGGTAAATTATGCCTAGATTCCATAAAATAATTGTGGATTAGAAGCATAACAACTAAAAATGCCTTTTTTTATTTTTTTTTTACAAGATAATATAAGTATCACAAAAAAGTGCCAAAAAGGGGAGTGCAATCCATGTACACGGGAGGTATAAAAAAAAGCAGAAACCAAAATTTAATGCAGATGAGTAGATTTTAAATCAAATGCTTACACAAAATTTAATGCAGATGACTGGGAAAGAAGAAGGTAGGCTCACCGTAAAGCTATCACATTCATGTATATCCACATAGGTTATTGGTTGAGCCCATCGACCCACCCTATTTAATACATTAAGTCCAAAAAGGCCAAGACCTCTATCATCCTCTTGGTATTCCTCTTTCAACCCAACATCAGCAGGGCCAATAGCGTCTGCAAAACAGTATAACCAATGATGAATCTGATGCCTAAAGTCAACATATTGAAAAATAGCATGTTTGTTATTGCACAAAGCAATTCTCAGCCAATTGAGAATTCCGACATCCTTAAAACTTATGATTCTTGTGTGTTTCTCTCTCTCTCTCTCTCTCTCTCTATATATATATATATATCTATATATATAATATGAAGATCCTTATAATGCAAGAGTTTAGGTAAAAATCAGAATGAATTATGGTGATGAAAGTGTGAAAAAAGAAAAAAAAATTAAGAGTTGCAGTTATTTTTTTCCTAGTTAGTTGCAGTTATTTGTAATCTTTATTATGTGGTAACATGTGTTTAAACTGAATACTTGACGTTCCCAATCCATCAACCAATGTTAGCCAAGGTTTGCAACATGCCTGTATCTTGCCCTTACCTAGCCATGAACCTAAAAAGCAGACCAATTGTATTTGCATTTCATTAATATACTTTGTTTTCTTTACCTGCCTCCAGAATTTTTTTAAACAGCTCTTCAAAACAAATCAATAGTAAATCAGAAGAAAGTCAACAGTAACAGATTTCTTAAATTCCTCACCACTTTAAAAGTTTATGTTCATGCAAACAAGCCCCAATTTGTTCACTACAATCAATACAGTGGATTGCTTGATTGGATAATGACATGTTTCCATGAAAGTACAATCATAAACAGCTGACTGCAACTCTATTAAGCACAGACACACCTAAAGGATTGAAGCTTCCAGGTTGGACACAGCCAGACATGTATTGGACATGCCAAAAAAGTGTGTCCAGATATTTTTCCTTTTCGAACACGCTGACACACTGCGGAGACATGGGTATGATTAAAAAGGATTTAAAAAAAATATATTAGAAAAATGGGTTTTAAGCATCTTTATTTACTTGCTTTTTTTTATACTTATTATTTGTTTAAAATTTCAAAGATCACAAAGAGAAAATTGTACAATTATTGCTCTCTTTTGCAACCAAGTTTCGATTTTACTATGATCAATCATTGAAGCTTGACTGTCAGCGACACTGCTTCTTCTTTTTCTTCAAAAAATCCTCTCTATTTTTTTTTTTTTTCCTTTTCTTTTTGTCCTCTTCTTCCAATCACAAACCCGTCTTCCTCTACAGATTCTCTCTTTTATTATCAACAAAGAACTATTTTTCTCAACAAAACCTTAATTCTTATAATTTTGATTTTCTCTCTCATACTAGAATTTTCTTTCCTTTTCCTCAAAATAGCTGTAATTTTTTAAAAGGTCTAGAAATTTGACTTCAATCTCCACACCACCCCCCCCAG
>JAOTQH010000011.1:3999345-4013825 GCA_025631255.1 Cornus kousa | reverse complement strand
CATCCATCCCCCATTGCGCGAAAGGCCATGGTGTGGCCATTACGTGCAAGTTCTCTGGTGGTTGGTGAATCAGAGGTCCAAGAGAAAAATGGGAGTAAGAAACTGAAGAAAAAAAAATTAATAATAAAAAAACAAAAAAATAGAAATCACACAGAGTGAGAGACGGGAGAGAGAGATGGGGAGAGATATAATTGGGGATCTGTTTTGAGTTAGGAGTTATAGAGGGAGAAAGTCTTGCTCTAGAGAGAGAGGGAGAGAGCAGACCAGGTAGAAGATGGGATGCTCTTTTTCGGGACTGAACGCACTGTACGACGCTGTGCACGGAGGCGCAGATGTGTGGATCAACGAAAACCGATTCAGGGTCGTTAGGCAGCTTGGTGAAGGTGGCTTTGCCCATGTCTACCTCGTCAAGGAGGTCCTCACCGACTCATCTTCAGCTTCTGGTGGTGGGATCGCCAAGAAATTCAAGGACCCTTCTCAAGCCTCAGGTTCAAATCGTTTACATTCTGAAAATGGGTTGATTCATTGAATAATTTACCATTTTATTTTTAATGAAATTTGAATCTTGATGGTGGTGCAATCAGTGTACTTACTCTTATGTGTGATTTTCAATCTCAGATCGAGAATTGTGTATATATTGATGAATCGCACATGAGAGTATTGGATTGTGTGTTTATTGTTCTTTTTGGCATTGATATATTTGAAATGTTTGAATTTTTTATTTTTTATTTTTTTAATATTTGATTCTCGTTTGATGGATTTGAATTGTTGTTGTTGTTGTTGTTGTTGTTGTCTTTATTATGAAAATTTCGGATTGTATCATACATAAGAGTATTGTTTTTGTTTGTTATAATGATGTCTGGAATGTGTCAATGATTTCGCCATTTGGTCGATGCAAGAAAATCTAATATTGGTTTTATATGCAGATGATGGAACATATGCCATGAAGAAAGTTCTCATTCAAAACAATGAGCAGTTGGAGTTGGTGAGGGAGGAGATCCACGTGTCATCTTTGTTTAGCCATCCCAATCTTCTTCCTCTTCTTGATCATGCTATCATTGCAGTCAAGGTAATCATTGCACTCATTTTATGTTGTGTTGCTCTGTACAAATAATTGAAAATTATTGTTTGTTGTTACCACTCCACGGAGATGGTGTTGCACTGCCACTTCGGCCGAGAGGTTAGGGTTGAATCCCACTTGACAATGAACTTGGTAAGAGGGACAATGCGTATTCTCAGACTTTTGTGATGGGTTTCCTTACAGTGCCTTTGAGAAAAGAGAATTTAGTAAGTAAAAGTGCAAAAATACTAGGGATGGATAGCTTTGATCATAGTTTAATGTGTCACTGTAGATATAATATGTTATGCTTGCCGAATAGAATTAATTGCGTTTAGGTTGCCACATGAAATATACCTGTAAATAAAAATGATTTTCTCATTATGGTTATTGGAAAAATCCCAATTCTGATACAATGAGAAATATCCACTAAAAATGGAGGTGATTGTTTTTCTCCTTTGGATGGTTAGAAATATCATCAGAGACTTTGATAGTGGCGTGTAGAGGAAGGAAATATTAACAGAATAAAAAGCTAATTTTCTTAAATTCTTCAAAACTGAAGGCCCCCAACACAATAACAGTGGATTAGAATGGTTTTAGCTAAAGCACTGACAGACAGTAATCCTCAAAGATCTCCTATCACACTCTCTTTCAAGTGTACTAATTAATTTTAGCGGAAGGGCTTTCTGATAAAGACTGCAAGCAGAAAAACTCAATTGCTTTGATTAAGTCTCACAAAACTTGATTACCCAAAATCTTAAGTTGGTCCATGTTGTAAACTGCCACTAGAACATCATAAGGAATTCCATTCAATCTTTTACTTTGATATTTTCGGATTTTCTTACCAATCTTGTATTTGAGGGCCTTTTCCAGACCTGTCTGGCTGTGAAAAATTCCTTCATCTTCCCCAGTTTATATCTGACATGAATTTGCTGTTTTCTTTGACAATCTGAGAGACTGAGACACGACATATCGTATTTTGATACTGTTTTAGGAGGCAAGGCTTTTTGATATTGTGCCTTGTTTACTTATCATGTACTATCTTCCTCCTTACTGAAAAAGCTTATTTATTAAATAATATTTATCATTGGCTAGCCCACACAAGAAGGATCTTGGAAGCATGAAGCATATTTGTTATTTCCGGTTCATTTGGATGGAACATTATTGGACAATGCTCTGGTTATGAAACCTAAGAAGGAGTTCTTTTCTACCTCAGATGTTCTTCAAATATTCCGGCAGGTCAGAAAAACATTATGTTCTACATATGTGATATGACTTATTTTTCTTTGGCATATATATAAAATTTTGAGGTTATAATATAATTATTTGTCAGGAATGTTCATTTGTCCATATTAGTATCCCTTTGTCTTTTGCAGAGATGTTTACTCAGTATTTTATTCACATCAGTAAGGTCACATTTTTCTTAACATTAAGCTGGTGGCCGTTGAGTTTTACCAGTTACTTAGTATTGCACTTAAAGCAGATTCTTATATATATATGGTCATCCGTGATTGCACTTAAATTGTTCCCTTTTCTTATACTTCAGGTGGTGGTTTTGGACGATACGATATTCTTAATTTGGTGCTACATTAGCATTTATGCACCAAGATTGTTTTTATTTAAAAACAAATGTTGTGCAGCTTTGTGCAGGACTCAAGCATATGCACAGTTTGGAACCTCCATATGCGCATAATGATGTCAAACCTGGTAATGTCCTTATAACACGTAGAAAAGGACAGCCACCTCTTGCAATATTAATGGATTTTGGAAGTGCTCGTCCTGCAAGAAAGCAAATTCGCTCTCGTTCGGAGGCACTGCAGCTGCAGGTGCTCATGGTTTCTCTTTCTACCTTCCATTTTTTATGTTTGAATCTTGTTTCTTTCTTTATTTTCTTGCCCCCCTATTCTGTTTCTTTTTCTTGTTTGATTTTAAGTTAATCCTTTGGCATGCGTAAATTGTCCACTTTTCACTATTATTTGTTCCAACTTACCTCTCTCCTTCTTTTTTTTTTTTTTTTGTTAAATGGAATAAAATTGAACCAAGATGGGGGTGGCAGTTGGTTGTAGACACTTTATTTTTATGAACTTCGAACTTGTGCTCGGCACAATATTGAGTTCTGGTCAGCTGGCATAATCAGGACTTTGGAATTCCAGGCCTATCCTCTACTTCAGGTGGCTCAGTTATTGGTCAATTCAAGTACCTATTTTTACATGAATACGTCTTTGGGATGTCTTGAAATTGTGTAGAGGGAATAAGAATATTGAGGTGGATGAGCTGAACTAGAGATGGTTTTTAGGGACATGTTTAGTTAGCGGGTTAATCCGTGTTGACACGATTACAACATGAACACAATTAGCCCAAACCCAAACCCTCTTATCTCGTGTTGTGTTAGCATGTCGTGTCAAATATTGCTATTTGCCACCCCTACTTATAAATCAATTAAAGTTGGTTCTATATTTTTGCTTTCAAATTATTTAAAATTTTTGTTTTATTATTTAGAATATTTTTTATTATATCAGTAATTATTCGGACACTTAACTTTGTTGTTTTGGTTTTATCTGAACACAGATCAACTTACTTCTCAAATAAACCCATTGCATTTTCTAATATACACATGGTTCTCCTGATGTTGGTTATGTAGGAATGGGCATCTGAGCACTGTTCGGCACCTTTCAGAGCTCCTGAGTTGTGGGATTGCCCAAGCCATGCAGATATTGATGAAAGAACCGATGTCTGGTCATTGGGATGCACCTTATTTGCAATAATGTGAGGCCTCTCTCTACTTCTCTTTCATGTGAATAATTTATTCCTGAATCTATGAGCGGCTATATGGTTGCACTTTTTGTCTCATGTAGTTCGCTAAACTAACACTCAGTTATGTGATTGAAGTGATATCTGCCCTTCCGCTTCTATTGGTTTTGTTTTTTATACATTTAAATTCACTCAGTAGCCATAATAGAGAGCATATGTTTGGAGCCCCTTTTGCATGATGGAGGGCAACCATGTGAATTGTTTGACTTGATTAAGGATTGTATAGCAGTACTAAATTTCATTGCGGAAAATTTCCAGGTCTGGTATGTTACCAACAACTTGCACTTCTACAACTGCGACATTAGCCAGAAGTTTTCTGATCATTTAGTATCTTGACAATCATAACTTGATAAATTATTCCCACCAAACGAGAATGGAGGTTATACCTAAAAATGATTGTGCTTTAGACTGATGGAGTCTTCATTGGTTTGCAGCTAGCAATTTATAGGATAATCACATCACGACATGCATGCATGTATACTTAACTCATGCATACAGGCATGCATTTATCACTACATGCAAGAATACAGATATATACTCAACTCACCTTATTGACATATGTATTTTATATATGGATCATGTTTATCTTTGTTTTTATGTATATATTTACGTATGTTTATATATATGAGGTAGGATCAGCTTACTCCTTACCAATCCCATGGCTATGTTAAGATAGCTTACCATGCATGTCAACTCCAAAAATTAACTCAATCAGACATAGCTATCTGATCCATACGCTTACATTTCTTTTAATCTGATGTTAACGTGTGTACTCTATCATGGGCTGTGGTATGGAATTAGCTGGAAAAGGGATTATATGGAAAGTCATCTGCTATAGTGTGATCATGCCTATACACAAGTTTATCTTGAGAATGCATTAATTACACACACACATACATACATATATATATATATGTAAATATATTTTATAGAAGGTGGTTTCGTATATGCAATTCTGATTGCATTGTATAAGCTCGATATTTTATATGAATTATATTTAATGGTGGGCTACAGTAACACATTCCTTTATGGTAGGAATGTGCAACATTGTTGGTATACATGAATGATGAATCTATTCATGTAAAGGTGTTAATGCATTAACATTTGTCTTCTTAAAGAATTGGAATTTCTAAAATGGATTAATAATTTTGGATAGAGTATATGTATTTGTTTGAGTAATGTTACAATGCCCGAATCGATTTTTTGGTGACTCCAATAAATAGTGTCCAGCAAGTACTCTTACACAATAATTAACAAGATAGACTCTCTCCTCTTATACTTTTTCAATCAATTTTAACACCTCAGTCGGGTTTTGAAACCAATCGACAATGCTATCATTTTCCTACTTGTTTATGTTTGTATGTCCTTTCTTCTCAGAGACAAATGGCCCTTCATGCGGGACAATTCAAAATTCTGATACCATAATGAAATAGGATTTTGGAAAGAAACCAGGGTATATGAGGCTTGTTTTAGTGTTCTAAAGTGTGTTTCCAAGTCAAACTTAGGACTGCCTGAAATCAAGAGAAGGAAGTTGAAGATAGAAAAAGAAGGGAGATAAGTAGAATAAGTAAAGGAGACACAAAGAAGAAAAATGAAAGCAATTGCAATCTCAAAAAAGAATTAAGGGTGTGACTTCTCAATCTAATATTCACTCTCCAAAAATTGATGTTTACAGTACATTTTATATACTTTAGATGTAATAATGATAAATCCTACTCGTTTGCAATTATCAATCCCAAATTAATCTAAACTGAAGAAGCCTAAAAGACAATGATAACCAAACCAGCTAACTACTATAGCAATGTGAACAGTAACTCACTACAGTAGCATGAATAGTAATGCTCCAGGATAGTGTGAATGAAGCCTAACATCCACACTTTTTACATAAAAACTATTAACACACACCCCAATAGAGTGATGCACAAAACATAATGTGACCAAAACCTACGATGGACACTTTTCTCTTGCACAAAATGATGTCTTGAATGGCATGTGATGCAAAAGTGTTGGTGTTTGGCTTCAAGGAGGTTACCCGCCAAAATAATTTGATCCTTCAAAGTTAAGGGTTAGACCGAGAGTACCTCTTTATCATGAGTGCTGTTTAGAAGCAAGAACCTGCAAAATGTTTGAGCTTTAATTTACCAAATTGCACCGAAAATAAGTTCATAACAGCCATTTTGGTTCATCAAAGTTGGGGGCAGTTTTGGTAGCCTACTTTAAAGGTTTAGTGGGTGTTGGGAAAAGCTTATGCTAACACATTTACAGGTTATTATATATAAAGCATTAAGAAATGCTATGTGGTTCGGCAGCTCAGTTTTCATCCTGAAATGCTTTTCACTCATGTCCATCCATGTTGTACCGCTTTTCTGACACTGGGAAAAAAAAAAAATTTAACCTTCATTTTTTTAATGATATCAAACAGGAGTAAATAGTCTCGTGTTTCCCTTTTATTTTTCAAATGGAAGTGGAGCCAACTATATTGTTCATTACTTCACAAACATGCGTGTGCTATATCTATGTGTCCAGATTTTCAGGAGGTGTCCCTGTGCCATATGTGATGCCCTCACTTGAATTAGAATGCAAAATTATCATAATTGTACATATGTTTGTATGGGTGTGTTATGGATGCTAAAGCTTGTAAAATCATTGGAAATTGTTGATGCATATTTTATAGTGCAATTCTTTTTTTGTTTTTTTGGGGGTGGTAATAGTAGAAATCTTAATGTGGTAAGATGCTGTGCCCATGGAAATGAAATTATTCTGTTTTGCTTCACATAATATTTGTATCAAGGTACTTATGAAAAATACAATCTAAGATGCGAGTTCTAAGTCAATATTGTTTCAATTTAGTCATCTTAATAAATCTTTTTTGTGTCTGTATGCATATGTACTTCGTTCTCTTCTACAGTGAATGGATTTGTGCAGTTGAGCTCTACATTAATAAGATCAAATGATTTTGTTTCTATGTGATGTTTGCATGCCCCTCATTTTATCTTTTTTAAGAAAAAAGGGGGAAATGGGGTTGGGGGAATCATATCTGTCACAGTGGATGGTGAGATGGTCACAGTGGATGGTGAGATGCTAACCGTATTGGTGTTTTTTCAAATTACTCACTGCTTCACTATGAATGTCTTGCAGGTATGGTGGTGCATCTCCATTTGAGTATGCACTTGGAGAATCTGGAGGAAGCCTTCAGTTGGCCATTGTAAATGCACAAGTAAAGTGGCCTGCTGGCCCTAATCCTCCATATCCAGAAGCTCTTCACCAGTTTGTGACATGGATGCTCCAGCCCCAAGCTGCCGTTCGACCACGAATGGATGATATCATCATTCATGTTGACAAATTGATCTCAAAGTTTTCTCACTGAAAAAATGTTGAATCAATTCACTGGTGTACCATTCAGATCTCCAAATTTCAGCATGTTGGGTATATTAGTCTCAGTCAGTGTGCATTCTTCACTTTGTCATGAATATATTTATAAGAAGGTATTAGCAATTTTTGGTTCTGCACATGACCTGATACCTCTGAATACACTCAAGAACCAGATCAAGTGGTCTAATGGATCCTTCAAGAGAATTCATCTTGTGACGCTCATACTCGTGATGATTTTGCCCTAGTGGCTTTCCATGAAAGCAAAGGGTGTAATCTCTCACATTATAGTTTCTTAGTATTATGAACTCAGTTCATTGTTTTACTTGGAAGTTGAAATGAGTTTCATTGTGATTGTTTAAGAGCTGTCTTGGTCAAAAACTAAATGTCACCTTGTTCATGTTATTGATGTCTCTATGGTAAACCGGCTTCATGTGTAATTGTGTATGAGATAAGTAGGTCTCTCTCTATATATTTATTTAATAAAGAAGTTTTATCGTTAACAAAATCTCAACTTCAATTTTTTTTTCTATAGAGGTAATCGGTCAGAGGAACCCATGCGCTTTTGCCTGTAATTACCCACTTACAAATGCTTTACTGTGGTTAAAAAGGTGTTACAGTGCCTGAAACTACTACTACTTGTCCTTTCGGCTTCAATAGCCAACAAGAGCTACGGTTCCTTGCTGGTTAAGGTCTTGTTAAACGAATTTGAAAAATTATTTTGTTCGCATTTTTTAAATCTGCTCTTTGCAGAAACCTCTCTTTTATTTTTCAGAATTCTTGAGAGGAGTTTTAAGAGAACTGGTGGATATTTAGAAGTTGCATCACTTAATTCTCTCCATCACACTCCCTCACTTCAACATGCATGGACTAATTATAAATCACCAAACAGTAAGCCATTAAATAAACATCTTAAAAAGATTAACAAATGAAAATCCGGGATTGTAAAGTTTCCAGTATGGTGTTTTTCTGTATTTAAGATTCTCCTGCAGTGAGAAAACAGCAGCTAGCCCATGGAGTTAACATCATAAAAAGATTGACAATTGAAAATCTGATACAATGACCCTGGTTGTAAGTTTTCAGATACATCGTTTTTCAGTATTTGAAATTCTTTTTCTCATGCAGAGAAAAAAACTACAGCCCATAGCAAATTTGATTTGTTGATTCTCCATGTCTTTCAACAATCAACCTTCAACGGTGAATATATTAAACACTTCTTACAAGTGGAAAATGAATATTAAAGCATCTGAATATTAAGATACCAAGCAATCAAAGGTCAAATTTTGAAGTAAATATGCATAATGGAGAGAGAAACTCTGAACACGAAATTTTATTTTTTTTCCCAGTTCTGAACAAGAAAATTTGATTTGTTGATTTCTGCAACTCCAAAAGTATAAGCATAGAATCCATTATGTAGAATCCATTATGTGGGAAGTTATAAATAGGAAACATTTTCTTCTCCTGAATGAGATATTATTTCTATAATTAGATACTTAAGAGGGAACACATAATCCAGTGACAATAATTTTAGTTCCTTCACTAAAACAATCAAGACAAACAATTAGATCTGTTTCCCACACGAAAATGCTTCAAACTACGTTTACATACAATTTCACTTGCATGAAAGCAGGATAAGGCTAAAAATATTTAAGGAAAAAAAAATATATTAGGCTTTGAGTAAACAATAAGAATATAACACTCTTAAGCAATAAAAATATCATTGCAACTAATGTATTATAATGATATATGGGATGTGATGAGAAACTATTAGTGGTGCATTGTGTCAGCTAAAACACAGACCACGGATAAATCCCTCTACAGTTGCTTCCAATCTGCTAAACATGTCTGTTTCACATTTTGATTATATACCCTCCAACGGCAAAGTTCTTATAAGCATTGGTATATTATAAACTTCTTATAAGTACTTTTAACAAAAACTTATAGCTTACACAAGGAGATTGAAGTGTGGACATACATAAGTGCATGCCATTGTCAATGTCTATCTGCACAGGGAGAGGAACAAGATAGTATAGATCTTCTCTGAGTGGAATCTTTCAGAAGAACTGAAACAACATAATCATTCATACCAGAATAATGATTCAACTCCTACGTATCTTAAAAACGCTTGGATGCTGCATCTTCATTCTTGTTTTGTTGTCAATCAATGTGTTCATCGTCACTTTCAGAATCTACACACAAGCAAAGTCATTTAAAATCACAATACTGAAGAAGACCGCTACTTCATATTGATTCTGTTTGAATTAACTTAACAACCGAAATCATGTCTATTAGCACAATCTGCACCAACGACGTGAAAATAAAGGCTCATGTCTGCCCTCCACAGTAGGAATAAGTTGCACCAAGTGGTGGCTTTGACTAGATAGTGAACTACATGCTAGCACACTTTTAGGAAACTAGAGTCCTAACTTAGGACAAAGCTATGACCACTTATTCAACTTGCACAAAGCTAGCTTTGCCTTTGGTACAATTTCTTATCTTAATATATACATATACTGGTCAATAATCAATATTTGGAAACATGTGCAGATCGGAATGACAGGATACCAGATAATGTGTACTGCCCACCATAATCACACTTTGAGGATTGCATCAAAGTCTAACTGGATGGGGACTTGGCATATTATCACTTACCTTATTCCTCGACAAATGTTATGTCCAGTTATTGGTTTTTTTATAAATGTTCATGGCAGTGCATGTGCATATATGCAAATTATGACAACAATTATGGAATTTGTGCTCCTTACCAGATCGCACATCATCACCAATCTGGCCTCTAGCTCGGATTTGTTCTATGAGCATTGAGAACATCAACCGCCACCAATAAATGTGAATAACGAGCAAGCTGAATAGAAAAGTATTAAACAAATAATAGTATATTGTTCCATCCACCCTGTGCTTTTCCATGTCCAGTGTCAAAAGAACTTCATAGCTGCAGCATATATATATATATATATATATATATAGAGAGAGAGAGAGAGAGAGAGAGAGAGAGAGGTATTATAATCACCACAAAAAAAAAAAAAAACAGAGGTTTTACACACAGTAGGGACAGGGTATCAGAACAACCCTCAAAGATACATCCATTGGAGAGAAATTGAGAGTGTGTAGATTACCACAACAGAAAAAAGGAACAAAAGAGAAATGAATTGAACATGGTATTCAATAATATGCATATCATCTCAGAAATTGAATCAACAATGTTGAAGTTAAATTTGCTTTATTGGTTTTAGGTTTTGATAAGATAGGCAAAATAATAAATTATATATATATATATCATTTTTTGGCCAAGCTGTTGCAAGAATACCACAATGACATTACATTTTCATCTACAAAGAATCATGATGTCGGGGTCATAAGTTTTGTCCTGCCTCTTAACACCCTGGGGGAGGGGGTTTCCATGTAGCTCAAATTAGAGAGAGAGAGATAGATTAAAGCCTTAATTTAGGCATCCAGTTAATATTTTCCACAGAGTGAAAACTAAATCAAATTGCATGAAAAGTAAAAGTATCTTAAGAAGTTCATTGCATCTGAAGGTCACAATGTGAAATTAAAACATGGTGAAGTCTGCAATTGGGTATAAATAAAACCACAAGTATATTGTTGATAGTTGTTTCTCTATGCCCTATTGACTGTGGAACGAACAAGGCCATCAAACAAGTCTTGAGAAAGAGGTTTCCTTCGATATCTAACACTTACATGTGTTTGTGGCTGTTGATTATATTGGTACTTAGATTAAAAAGGAAAGAGTAATCGAAAGATTTAGACACTTGACAAAATGACCTAATAATTCAATGATGTTTACTGCAAGTGCAATGATCTAGAAACCTAACTCACTAAGATACGGGCTCCAAAACTGGTTCCTCTGTAAATGCTATTTTGGCTTTTCCAAATCTGCAACTCCTATGTATCCCACTCTTTTCATTCCAATATAGATATAATAAATAAATTATTCGAGAATTTTGGCAGCCACCACTTCTCCAAATGATATGCATTTCATTTGAAAATTTTATTTTGGTTGTGTCACTATGAAGCATAGGTATTACAAATGAAGGAAATCACAAGAAGAACCAAATTTCTATGATGCTGCAAAATGCAAATTTAACTGACCTTGTACTCCACAATATCCAGAATGGATAATAGATCAAACGAAGTGTAAGCCAAGACAATACAAAAGCAGCAAAAGAAAAGCTAGCCATCATTTCAAAGCCACTGTATTTGGACATCTTCCCTAATTCAACAAAGACATCACATCCTTCATGGATGGTTAAAACAACTGAACCAACTCGAGCAAATCTGCAAGAGGAAGAAGCAAATTGTTAAATTCGGAATACAGGCATCACCGGATCATCATATTGAACCAAAGCTTAAAAATAAAAATAAAAAATCGAAACTCTACACATGTACCAAGACCAAGAATGATGTATTCTTTTCAATTATGTTAATCAATTAAAAATATATATACACATTGTGATGTTGCACAAGTCATCACTAATGCATAGAAGAGGAAAACAAGGTACCAGCATGTCCCTTCAACATATACCTGAATATGTAAGAAAACACGAGGAGAATGACAGTCGCTACATGATGACCCATTGACACCACAAAGTCGGAACGCCTTGTTTCCCAAAAAACCAAAGCGAAGATGGAGTATATATAGAATCCAGCAGCATACATGTAATATCCCTTCAATTTCAATCTGAGTATCAAAGAAACATGCAGTGTGTAGAATCCATCAGCATACAGTTACAATCCATTCAAGCTATTGTACATATGTATCAAAAAGTACTACTTTATGGTCCATGAAATATTAAGTTTTTTTTTTTTTTTTTTTTCATCAAAATAATAAAAAAAAAATGAAGAAAAAGAAGATCAAGTTCAGAAGCAACAATTGTACTACTTGAATTTCATGTTCAGCAGAATGGGCTAAGGAAGCTTACTTCATTTTCTGATCAGGCCAAACTTGATCTTCAGGCCCCACCCAAAAGTATTTGGTATCAGTGAACCAGGGTTCACCAATGGTAACAGAAAGAGCAAAAAGTTCTGAAGAAAGATAGTAAATGCATTTCCAAGCTGATTCTTTGAATTTATTGAGTTTCTTCCTCTGAACACTCTCAAGATTCATCAGAGCATGTCCCTTCCCCAAAATTAGTCTTCTAGCTAATATCTGCAACAAGCATGATCTACCAATTCAAACTAGGCTTAACAATTTGAAGAGAAAACTAAAGACAGCACAATTCAAGTGAAAATGACATCATACACTGAACAGGAAGCAAAACCTAATTATAATTCACCACAAAAAAGAACATTCTAAAATTTAATAATGAAATAAGCTTGAAAAGAACAGAAAATTGAGTACAACTTTTAAACACATTGAGATCAAAACTTATAGATGAATAATACATTCCTAAGTTGAACAATAACTAGTGTACTGCCCTATTGCAGTAGTTAAGCAATACATCAAAGCCACCTATCAAAATTAAAAATAAAGTTTAACAACACACGCACGAAAAGTGCAGTTCATGATACCTCGAAGACAAATCTGTCAAGTATGAACCGAATTGATGGGATGAACAAAATGAAGAAGGGAAGGGCCACAAAATCTTGGTAGTGAGGGAAGTACTCCGACTCCCAGTCGACGGGAATTGTGGGTCCCAACAAGAAACCCATAACAATTCAAAAAATTACACAACAGACACTCGGATTAAGGGTTTGTAATAATTCAGTGAAGTGAATTTGGGGAAGAAATGGGTTTGTATTCAAAGTCGTCGTCAAGATGAAGATGAGATGCTGAAGAAAATTAGTTTTGGCGGGTGGACCCAAGGATTATAATAAGTTAAAAGTCGTTTGGAAAAGATACACTTCATACTTTTTATACACTTTATACTTTGTGGTGCGTGGGAAGGGTGCGTTCGGATCTTTCTTTCGGCTTCTACTGTTGATGTCCAATCCATGGATGGGCTGGGTGGGGCAGTCACATGGGCTTAATGATCTGTTAGCCCACGTTTTAAACTCAATCTTGTTCTCTGGGCCTTGTCATATCTGTGTTGCACTGTGTATGTATACATCAGCTGGGCACTGTGTATGTTATACTTTTTATACACTTCACACCTACTGAGATTAAGGGTTGGTTTGACAAAATGACGACGATAGAAAATAACTAACTCATAATAATATTAGTTACAGTGAAAAGAAATTTTTTTTAAAAAAAATCAAACATGAAAGTTATTCTTTTTTTTTTTTTTTCCTTCCAATTTCATCAATCCAACCGAACCTTACCTTTCTTTTCCTTTTCACCCATTTCCATTGCACCAAATTGGGCCTAAGAGTGGGAAAATGAATAAAAAATAAAATAATTTGAAGCATATAAAATTTTGGAAAAATGTACTGTTCACAAATTGTTTTAGTTCATGAGTTTTTTTAATTTTTAATTTAATTTTAATTATTTTTAATTAGTTCACCTAATCTGATCTTATTACATGGACCATGTGGATTAAACTTAATTTATTAAATCAGGATGTTTCAATTTTCATATTTAATTTAGTCACACACACATATATATATATATATGTATGCATTGGAGTTTCTTTGGTATACTAAAGGGTGAAGTGCAGAAAACACTGCTAAAATATGCATATCACACCACTCATGTGCTAAAAACACTCATAAAATTTTAATTGACAAATTTAAATCCTAAATTAACTAAATTACCCTCACTGAACCATTTTAGAAAATATATAAAAATAAATAATTTTGTAAAAAGACAAAAAATGATTCTATTGGAGGACGCCATCGCATTCAAAAAACAACCTTAAAATTTCAATTTGATACAAATAGGTTCATCTAACATATTTAAATCCTAAGTTAACTAAATTATCCTTATTGAATCATTTTATAAAATATATAAAAATAAATAATTTTATAAAATGACTGAAAAAAGACACTATCGGAGAACAACAACAATGGACAAGTTAAGATAAAAATAGAATATATAAATAAAAAGAAAAGTAAAGATAAAAATAGAAAATAAAAAATAAAAATAAAGTGCAAATTAAAAAAACAAATCTGCTCCAAACTCCGAAAACTAGTACTGATTTTTTCTTTTCTTCTTTTTTTTTTAACAGTGTTGATATAGAAAAAAAAAATTCAAATCCTTATTCTACAAATTCTGAAAATTTTTTTTTAAAAAAAGTTTAGAGACATATATAGAGAAAAAAGTTTCAAA
>JAOTQH010000011.1:3987388-3998278 GCA_025631255.1 Cornus kousa | reverse complement strand
ATATATATATATATATATATATATAGTGAATGGTCTAATTTTCATTATTTGTTATATGATTGATTAATTAAAAAAAACAAATTTAGTAATTCACTTCCTCTTTGATGTAAGAATAATTTTTTATATTTTAATATAATATTTTATTAGTACAATAAAATTGTTTTAATATGAATAATGTGACAATATGATATGATCTGATTTTCCATATCAAAAAATAAAAATACATTAATTTTGAATAAAACTCATGCTACACGTCCTCGCTCATGAGTGATGACAGCCTTCCCCGTCCATGACGACGTGGAGTAAAGCTAACCTCGTCATCATCGTCTCCCTCCCTCCTTTACAATCCGGTCTGTTTTCTCATTCATTTCTCACACTACACTTCATAGAGAGAGAAAGCGCGGTGATGACGAAGCTCCTCCACGCCTCTCACTTCACCTCTATCCACCGCCGCGGCTTCTCCGCAGCCACACTCTCCAAATCTCCTCTTCTCCTTCACCTCACCTCCTCTCTCTCCCCTCTCCACTTCCAGTGCCGTTTCTCTCTCTACAATCCCCTCTCAAAACCTCAGCCTCTCCTCCAATCTTCCCCCAATTCATATCATCACCGAGACCTCTCAATTCGAGCTTTCGATTCCTCGTCGGAGCAAGTCAAAGAAGCCAATTCTGGTGAAGCTGAGAGCAAGTCTAGTCCCGATGATGGTAATGGAAGTGTGAGAGGCTCTGTTGACGATTATCCGAGTGGTGAATTCGAGTTCGAAGAGTTCGGTGCGTGGAAGAGCTTTGTCGTGAAGCTTCGGATGCTTATTGCGTTTCCTTGGGAGCGTATTCGCAAGGGCAGTGTTCTGAACATGAAGTTACGCGGCCAGGTTTTATTTTTCACTATAAAGATTCATTCATTTCGATTACTGAGTAGTTCTGAAGATTACTGTGTTTACATCAAAGATCAAGTTAGGCAAGTTTGAATAACGGACCATTATTGCCTTATTAATAGGTTGTCTTCGCTCAATTTGCATAATGAAATAGTGAATGACCATTCTCTTTTGTTATTGTCCATTATGGTTTGAATGAATGCTGCTTTCTTTGTATTTGAGAACAAAAGATGTATGATTGTGCATTAACTGATCTATTCAGAGCTATACAAATCCATGGGACTAGGAACATGTACTGCTTTGAATTGATGAACCTAACTTCTTTGAACCAAGTTATCCACTTTGTTCTTATTTACGAGGTTGACGTCTTCATTGGTGATGGAGTTGAGATTTTTTTTTTTTTACTTTTTTTTTATCTTCAGATATCTGATCAGCTAAAGAGCCGTTTCTCTTCAGGATTATCTCTGCCTCAAATTTGTGAAAATTTCATGAAAGCAGCATATGATCCTCGTATCTCTGGTATCTATCTCCACATTGAACCCTTGAATTGTGGTTGGGGCAAAGTTGAAGAAATCCGGAGGCATATATTGGATTTTAAAAAATCAGGTAGCGTTGTTATATTCATGGTATTTACTTGCAGTACTTGGTAAATTTTTACTCAAGATGAACCCTGTCCATTCTTTGGGCTTTCAATAGGAATGAGATATGCAGATATGAAAAACCCTTGACCACCACCATTCTTATGGTTGCTGCATGTATGGATCCCTAATCACATAGAACACCAGCAATTGCAATAGATGGATTTTTGGTGGAAATGTCTGTGTGAAGACTTGGGGGTTGTGCATACCCATTTACTCACTCCCACATGCGTCCATATTTATGCGCAACCATGCTACACTTTATAGTGAGCATGTTTGTATGTAGACTTGATGTCATTGTTTTTTCATGTTTATTTTCACATTTCTTCTGTGACTTTTCTAGCTTAGTTCTTTTTGGTGGTACTAATTTTTTGAAATGAAAGTTTCTTTATCAAAGTTGTTTCTTAAGTAGTTATTGGATGCAATCTCTTACAAATAGCTCATTAATTCTTCTCCACAGTTTCAAATGTGATATGTGAAATTCCTACAATTAAATCTCTTCTATGTTGATTGTAAATTTGAGTATGCTGGTGATATGTAGGTAAATTCATTGTGGCTTATGTACCTGCATGTGGAGAGAAAGAGTATTACCTTGGTTGTGCTTGTGAACAGCTATATGCTCCTCCAAGTGCTTATTTTGCTTTGTTTGGTTTGACAGTTCAAGCCTCATTCCTTGGAGGTAAGTTCATTTTACTTGTTCTGGAAGAGTTTTTGTGTGCATTAGACAAACATCAGATATCTAGGGGTCACAAAATGATAATTATGTTGAATTATATGTGGGGATTCAGAAACTATCTGCTTCACTACTCAATATATGAGTTGCACAGATTTACTCCCCACCAACATATTCATATTAAGTTAGTCATTAATGAAACAAACTGTGATGTTTATATCTAGTCTTTTTTTATACTGATTGCTATATCACAAATTGGTTGCGTTACACTACTTTCATTTTTTAATATGCATTGTTACTGAGAAATGACAAAAGTCATTGGTTGATTTGTGTTGCATAAAAATATATTTCATGTTTCTTATTCCTCAGGATTAATTATGCACATGGCGCTAATAAAATGAACTGAATTGTGTTTAAATTTCAAAATTTCAAGTTAAAAAATAAAAAATAAAACCTAATTCTGCATGTTCAGAAGAAAAGCCTTGCATCGAAATCTATATATGTTTTGACTGGGCTTTCAATCCTGAGGAGATGCTCTCAAAGCCGAGAAATGATCACGATTAATCATTATTTTTGAGAAGTTACTTGTTTACTTATACTAACCCATGCCGCAGGAGGATAAAGGTCTTTGGCTCTATTCAGATTATCATCTGTTTTCTTCCTGTTTTCGATATCTTGTAGGATTATAATAGTTGTGATGAGCTGTGTTACATGAGCTCGGGTATATATGTAGGTTGTGGATCGGATTTATCCAATTCTCTAACTCAGTAATATGGGACCACAACTAAATTTTCGTATTATTTATTTATTTTCTTCTATTTTCTAACTCCACTCAACAAATCTTTTTCCTAACTATTTCTTGGGATCGGTTGGATGAATACTATTGCTCCGTTCTGGTCTATAGCCTCAGTCAAGCGATATCTTCTCATATCTTTCATTAGTAATTCCACTCCAGTTAATTTTGGTCTTCCCCTTCCCCTGGCATTCCCTTCAAGTGATCTGAGGCTTTTCAATTTTCTAGAGTAGATTAATGTTTTCACTTATTTTGAAGCAATTATGTAAAAAAGGGGCATCACAACAGAGTTTAACATACAACTATGTAATAAACTTGAATAATTGGATGTTGAATACATATCCTATATCCATGTCCAAGTGTGGTGTGTTTGAAAAGGGTACTTCTTGCACTTTTCATGCGTCTAGGTGGTAGAGTTCTATCATATGTCCGTCATAATTGTTAAGAAAATACTTAACATATATCGTTTCAAGTCATTTAATGACAATTGCTGATTTATAAGCATGTCTTTCACTATTCACCTCATGTGTTAAGGGGAGTCTCTGCTTTACATTTGGCTTACAGTTCCTTTTTAACTGCAGTTGGGTGGGGTCAATTTTTTTTGCAGGTGTTCTTGAGAAAGCTGGAATTGAACCACAAGTGCAAAGGATTGGTAAATATAAAAGTGCTGGAGATCAACTAACACGCAAAAACATGTCTGAAGAAAATTGTGAGATGCTGACAGCATTGCTTGATGACATCTATGGGAATTGGCTGGATAAAATTTCTTTTACCACAGGTGCTTAGGTATTATTTTTTTTTGGTTTAGTTTGATCCCGAGTATCAAACTTAATTTATTGAAGTCCTAAATTATACAGGAAAGAAAAGAGAAGAAATTGAAAACTTCATAAATGAAGGAGTTTTCCAAGTAGAAAGGCTGAAAGAAGGTGGCTGGATAACAGATATAAAGTATGATGATGAGGTTTGTATATTGGTCCCAACCTTATATTGAGGAGTTCTTTTGTTGCAAAACAGTATGTGCTGTTACAGTTGATTAAAATTTTGGACTTCCATAGAGTGAGATTGCACTTCTATCTAGTGTGGGTCAATTCATTCTTAATATTATTCACTTCCAGTAATTTGAAAGGGTATTAATATTAATCAGTCAGGATTGCATTACAACTGATATGGGAATTGTGAGGTACTATCACACCAATCAATAATATTTGTGGGCACATCTTCTGATGGCTGAAGTCCACTGTTGCCTAGTTAAAACTCCGTAAGATGGTTTGCAGGCTAAAATATTGACTTAAATGAAGAGTTGTGCTATCCTATTTGTTATCTGTTTATTTATTTATTTTTTTGGGCTTTTGTTTTCAACTTTTATTTGGACGAAAGAACTGAGTTTTTGGATTGGATGCTTACTGATATCCTTTGTACAATTGATTTCACAATTAGCATGCATGAAATGAATGGAAAGAATATCTAATCCCATCGTAGCTTGACAAAGGTGTTCCCACAAAAAAATTAAATAGGAACATAGTCAATAGTAACTATTGTGTGACGTCCCACGTCACTTTAACCATGTAGACGCATTATGACAACCGTGAGCATGGAGAGTGCAAAGCGGACAATATCTACGTGAGGCAGGGTGGGTTTGTGACAGAAGCCAATTCCCAGCTGAAAATGGGGGGCGTGCACAAGGCCATGTGGGTCTGGCCAGTGAGGACGTTGGGTCCCAAGAGGGGGTGATTGTGTCAGCCCACATTGCCTTAACCATGTAGATGCGTTTTTAAAACCGTGAGCACGGAGAGTGTGCAAAGCGGACAATATCTACACAGGGCGTGACATATTGCATTAAGTGAATTAGTGTAATATGACCTTGAATCGACATCAATCAAATACTTTCTGCAATCTGCATCATTAACTTATAATATGGTACAAAGCTTCCAAGGTATACCATTCTGACCTAAAATATTTATTCGAAGAATATGGATTTACAAATGTTTAACGTTTAGCTTTATAAGCCTTCCATGTTTATTAGATTTCTAACTATAATTATGAATATGATCACTGTCAAAATGCGTGTATTTCAAAGCTATTGATTGATATGATGATTTTCAGTCGTGTGTTTTTAATGTGTATAGGTAATGTCAATGCTGAAAGAGAGACTAGGACTAAAGATTGATAAAAATCTTCCAATAGTTGATTACAGGTAATCACTTTTTATATATATATATTTCCAACAGGCAATTCAGCATGCATATCTTTATATCTGCTGGAGACCAGTGTTTTCTTGAGGGTTTTATTCCGAGTTTGTTAGCAATATCATTCTGGTTACTTCATCCACTTGGCATCAGTTGTTCATCTATGTTTCAAATAGATCATTTGGAAGGCCAAAAGTGTATTGGATTTTTAAACAAGGCAAGGGGTTGATCATGAAATCTTGAATCAAGTTATTTGTCTTATGGTATATCTTAGTATCAAGGATATACCAGAGATCCATATTTCCTCTAAGGCTTGAACTGTAGCAACAGCTGATGGTCAAGGGTTAAATCGCTGGACTAGGCAATGGCCCTTAAATGGATTAACATCTATGAATAATAATAATACTAATTGGGAAGGAAAAAAGAGAAAATTTCAAGAGGAGATAAGGGTCCTAACTTGAGAAACACACTCAGATGCTATGCGTCAGGCAAAGCTTGGAGGCAGTGTCTTGAGGGGCTTCTCGAGCTAGGTGGGTAGTTATATTATAGATACAAGTTCAAGACTGTAATCTATCAATAGGCATAAACCTAGGGACTTTTACTTAGGAAGACCAAGTTAGTAGTATGAAAATAAAATTTTAAAATTTAGCAAGTGTCGTATTTTTCTTTATAATAGAATTTTTGAAAGGTGTATCTAAGAAAATTATTTCATCACTCACTAAGTCCATAAAATGAAAAGAAGAATAGGAATGGGGGTCATATTTGGAATTTTGACCTTTCTCAAGCATTGCGCCCCCTAGTTTCCAAATATTTCTGCCCCTGCTCTTGGTTCAGCTCCTTATGGCACTGCAGTTATGATTCAGGGTGATGAGCCATTACTGACTAGCATTTGGCACCCTTGAAGAAGTCATCTTCAGTTGTAATATGGCCCATCTTTGTAACTGATCAGGTCAACTATCCTTTTCAGAGACAAAATGATCCCACTGAATTGAGGAGTCTTTAAGCTGAGTTAATGACTCAGTGCTATGGCACACTGTGGCTGTTCCCTGTGCTTGAGATTGCATTATCTACTGAGGTAGAACACAACTTAGCTCAACTTCAAGGTAATATGTGCGACTCTTTCATAGCCCCCATGTAATGGCATTGGGTTTGCACATCCCACCGACTGTCATGGCATGAGGCAGTAAAGGTTTGCCTTGTCACCTTTCTTTTCAGAAACTGGGTATGGCCATGGAGGCTTGAGGGTCTGTCAGATTGTGGTTCAAGTAGACTAATCATAACCATGGGCTAGCAACAGGTGGTGGATATGGAGATTAAACAATGGCTGTTAGAACAAACATTGTAATGGACATGTGAAGTTATATGAGCAAGAAAAATGGAAATATTTACTCCTGGACATGTGTCTGGGAGGAAATAATTAGGCAAGGAGACCACTGCCCCTGGTCCTTCATTCTGGAATTGTGCCTTAATTCTCATCCATTCACTTTGCAAGTTCATTACCATCTTGCCTGGTTATGATTCACTCTCATTGAAAAAACCGGCTCTTATCCTCTTCAAAGATCATTTGTGGTCTTAACGTTCAATGTTCCAGATGTCATATTAGTTTTTGCCTTGGAATTTTTTAAGTTCACAATGCAAAAATATTATCCTGACATCAATGGGTTTGAAGTGGCAAAGATCATGCTATTTTTATCCATATACAGTCCTTGTTTTTGCAGTTGCACAATTTATACCTCCTAAGGTTTGTGATACCCCTGAATTTCCACGTGTAGGTTGGCCAGGCTGCCCAGACCTGAAAACACGGGGAAAGAATAAATAATTCGCTGAAAGAAACTAACTCTATTAAATAAATAAATCTTTTCTTACAAAATAAATCCCATGAACATAGGTCTCAAAAATACAACTCGGGAATCATGTAAGTCAAGGACCCCTAAACCATAAACTACTGATTTGCCAGTTCATACATAACTAAAATAACTTCTATTAATAAACGTCAGCACTGCTTAGAAGTAGATGAGATAACAAGATGAAAGACAAGTCTCCCTGAAAAAAAAAAAAAAGCATGGATTTGACCCATGCGCAAACTCCCTTTACCAAGCCTCTGAAAATCGATAAATAAAGCATCTCTAACCAAAATCATCCTAATTAAAGTTTTAACCTTTAATATAAGATGATACATATATAAATAAATATTTTTACAATATAAAAGTCTCAACCATTTAATACGATCCTTAAATTCTAAAACCGTTAAAATGATTTAATCACACTCATACCTAAATTCATACATTCGGTACATACCCTTTGAAATGAAATTCCTTTAAATTCCAAATTACCTTTTCAAACAATTAATTATCCATTATATAATTATTAACAATTCAAGGAATACTTTCTTTTAATTCAATTCCCAATAACTTCCCAAACCTTTAAGGCCTTCCTGTCTAGCCCAAGACCAAATCCTTTGGTCCAACCATTCCAAGTCCAGTCCATTAAACTTAAATAAATATAATAATATAATCAATTAAACAACTAAATACACATAGCACAAACACAAACAAGAATCATAGCAATCAAGTCATTTCATACAAACAATATCGACATGCCAAAAAATCAATCAACACCCAAGCACATTCACACTCACACTCACAATCATCGTACCAATAAATCCAATTAAAACAAATAAACAAATAATTTAATTTAAAACAAATAAATCAATTAAATCCAATTAATTTAATTAAATAATTCCTCCAAATATAGGGGTATTACAGGTTCTCCAAGGAGAATAATTTGTTTCCATTTCTCCACTTGCATTTCCTGTGCGCGTTATTCCAAAGGTCCACCTACGGCTATGTTCCCTATAATTTGAACAGTTATATTTTATCTGGAAGTGCTCCTTCTGTATGCATGCTTTTTATATGTGACATACAGCATTAACTGCCTTTAAAAGTGGTCTTTAAATTTATAACTTTTCTTGGGCATGTGTTTGTTGTTCTGATTCAATTAGTAATTTGTTTGTTTGGATTTTTATATTATCAAATAATCTCTCTTTCTTATGAAGCAACCTTTTGAAAGGCATGCAAGACACAAACTCATGGGTTCATGCTAACTACAGGAAATACTCTAAAGTTAGGAAATGGACTCTCTGTTTATCTGGTGGTAAAGAACAAATTGCTGTAATCAGAGCCTCTGGAAGCATTAGTCGTGTACGGAGTCCATTAAGTGTTCCTAGTTCTGGTATTGTCGGGGAACAATTCATCGAGAAGATTCGTAGTGTAAGAGGTATGCTTTATTGTTAAATTTATCTTTTTGGATGTATATTCCAAGGAAATCTAATTATTACTTTTGCAATTATGAACAAGTCATGTTAGTCAATTATTCATTCTTTCTGGAGTTGGGGTACATAACTACTGAATGAACCGGAGCAAAATTGTATAGTAACAGGCATAGCCTTCTTGATTGAAGTCTGTCTTCCATTCCTTCTTCTTCTTCTTCTTCTTCTTTTTTTTTTTTTTTTTTTTTTTTTTTTTTTTTTTTTTTTTTTTTTTTTCATCCTCTACAGCTTGTGATATTAAAAAAATGACTCATATTTGTAAGGTCATAAAGTCCACATGGCTCCTAGTGTGTTGATTTAAGAGGAATTGTTTTCATTGAAGATATATGGAGGAACTATGATAATTTGTCTTTTATTCTATTTTTCATTTTAGATTTAAGTTTCTTCTATTTGCATGCCGGTTATTTCATTTTATGCATTTTTGTGGCTTCTATAGTCTATTGAATGACCTTTTATTCTTAGCCTCAGTCTTCCTACTACTGTACATATGTTGTATTTTTTAAAATTTACTTTTTAGTTGTCAAATGTTTTATTTAACACAGAAATTGTATATGCTTTTAAAGGCTGTAATTTTAGTGGGATACTTATAAAGGCAATCGAACCATAAGCTATTGCAGCATGCTTTTAAAGGGTGTATATTTATGTAAATGTTAGCATATAAAAATACAGGCTCCAACCCTAGCTTGGTGTAATGGAGCTCCATTCAAACACTCAATTTCACTTCCTTTCTAGTTTTCTTTCTGCTCTGGTTGATATGGAGCTTCTTTATCCAGATTCCAAAAGATACAAGGCTGTTATCATCAGAATTGATAGTCCTGGTGGTGATGCGCTTGCCTCTGATTTGTAAGTGCTCCTGTAGCTGTATGTTAATAGTTTATTTTTTTGAAGTCATGATTGATGCTTGAATCAGAAAGACAGTTTGTAGGTCAATTTATCTATTATGTTTCATTTTAGTTTGTGTAGTGATTGAGGATTTTTTGGTATGTTGGTTTTAATATTGAATATATTAATTCTTCAGTGATCTTTTAAGATTTATTATTGTTTTTTGAATAGATGGAACTACATTGTCATAATATAAGTATTTTATTAGTTTTATTTGTAGCAATGAAATATTTGGAGATTGGTCAAAATTTGGTTTTCTATTTGAGTAGAAAGTGATTTGTTGTTCTTGTTGTTGCTTTTTTTATTTTTGTATATGAGTATTGAGATGCTGTGAGAGTTGTGTCCACATTAGAACGCTACAAAGGTTGAAGGGGTTAGTAATTATGCGCTTGAGATCTTTTTAATTTTAATTTTATATATTTATTAATTTATTTTGGGGGTGGGTGAGAGAGATACATGTTCCTTTTTTTCTTCTTTGAGTACATATATTTACTGAAAAGAAGAAGAAAGAAAAAGACAATAGCACGGGGATGACCCTGCAAGCCTAATTCATGCACAATTGTTTAGAAAATTAATAACCATGAGCCATCGGAATCTATGAATGGAATTTTGAGAAGTTTTGATGAACACATTAATCTATCACACTACAAACCAGTGCAGTATTGCTACTTGTGTGCATGCATGTAGACTGTTTGTAAGTGTGAAGAATTGCAGAGTGACAGCTGCACAATTCAGGGTGTAGAGCGGGTTTTTTTTTTTACCCCTATAGGTGTTATTTGTATTCCTCGGTCTTAGAAACCCTAACACCTCTGGACATGTAAAATTCACTTGCCTCATTCCCCACTATCTTCATTATTCCAAATGGTCTTTCAAACCTTCCAAAGATTGCATGTCTGCAAAACACCTGTGGAGTTGTTATTCGTTTGCCATTGAGAGAAAAAAGTTCAAGTCCCTGAGTTTAAAAGTGCAATCTCCTGAAAAGAGGGAGGTAGCAAGGATGCTAGTATGCTCTACCCTCCCTAAAAGATCTCATGATGCTACTTTGTGAGTTTAAGTTATAATCAGTATGTAAGGCCGAGGCAGAAACATGTTAAAAGGTAACTGAAAGCTGAGAGTGTAAGATTGCCTCAAACCCGGTAAACCAGTGTACATTATTTTAAGATAATCAATTTTAGAATTTTTAAATGATGTTGAATAGTTATGTGGTGCTGACAAAGGATGTCATAGTGGGGAAGAAATATATGTATACAAACACTTAAAATACTAAGTTTGGCAGACAAAAGCATCTTTTACGTCATTTATTTGGTTTCATGAGACAGATTGACCTTGTTCATTCAAACAAATTAAAATTTTTCTTCAATGGTCTTCTTTCTTTATATTCACTTTTTGGATGCATGTCTATATTTTCATTTTTAAATTTAGAACAACTTTTGCTCATTCAGACGGAAAACTTCAAAAAAAAAAAAAAAAAAAAAAAAAAAATTTATAAAGGAAACTTAAGAAAAAAAAAAAAAAAAAA
>JAOTQH010000011.1:3959442-3970714 GCA_025631255.1 Cornus kousa | reverse complement strand
GTGCAACGGAGGGTTACAAACACTCCGCCAAAGCACATTTATCAGCTTTTTGTTTTATTGTAGGTCCACTTTGCTTTGATGGAGTGTTTGTAGCCATCCATTGCACCACGTCACCGTTACAACGGTTGCAATGAATAATTTCTCCACCTAGAGATCGAACCTCTAGCCAATTGTCAGGCATAAATTTCTATTTATATCACTTCAAATTGATAACAAAGGAGCCTCACTATTGTAAAGCTGCTAGAATTTATGCACACGGAGAACATATGCAACAGTGAAGATAAATGTTGTATGGAGAACCCATCTCCTACATAAAGCCATTAAGTTGACAAAACCTTCAGGTTCACGAAAATCGAAGTTTGGAGGGAAAACCCTCTCCTTAAAGAAACAGACAGTTCCTAACTGGCAGCATACAGAACCATCTTCTAATCATACCAAATCGTATGTCAGAACCAACTGCTAACAAGATTATGATTGTCTTTAGGCGTCATCCAAGAATTCTATATCTAAGAAATTAGGATCAACAATAAATTGGTAATCAAGTATTGATGTAGCATCAACTTTGCAGAACATAGATGTATGAAGGACCTATTTTGAACACATAACACCTGAGTAGGTACGTAGAAAAGTGTCCGATGGGTCTGACTAGGCAAGAACCTAGAAATCACATCTAATAATTCAAGCCATATTTTACATGAAACTCTCCTCTTGTTCCTTCTGTTACATAATTGCTTCAAGTGAGAAGTTAATGTTGAATATACCATGCTTCATAAAGCTATTTTGTACGTAAATCTGCCTTTGAGCGCATGCATCTAAACACATCTAAGGCTTGCCTAAGTTAGGAACAGCGTTTGAAAAGCTTCTCAAGCTCGGTGGGTAGCCACTGTGACCTCCAGCATACATCATAGTCCTCTTTGGGATACTAAGGCTTTTACAATTGATGATTAAACTTGAAGGCCAATTGAGGTGTATTCCTTGCATGATGTGTGTCTTGGTTATTGTGTTGGTCATAAGAGAGGGCACATGTCTTTCAGGATATGTTCGCCACATGCTGCGCTAGGCACACTCCAGTGACTCCCCTCACCTACATGTACCTCCCTTACTCCAGTGGCATCTCCAAATGGTTACAGATTTCCACTACTGGCAAGCCATATCTCTCTCTTAAAAATCTCCCTCAGTTTTCACTCTAACTTAAAATTCCATTATTCTACATCTAATACAGTAATTCTTGTCTCTCTTCAGAACCCCACCCAAACTCCCGCAATCTCAAAAGAGAATCCTTATAATCTTCTCAACAAAAAATACAGAACAGATATAGAAAGAGAATCAAAACTCATTTCCTTCAATTTGTCATTCTAGTGCTTTTCATGAGCATAAACTTAACTAAAGCAAGAGTTTACATTAACATGATAAAATGTTCGTTTGTAAAATTTTTTGAACAGGACATTGAATATGTTTATATGACAAACCTGCAAGCCACCCTCAGTGAAGATTCGGAGAAAATTAAGACTTGTAACAGCAGCAACCCAAGCAGAACCAAGTGCCACAGCCTTCACTTCTTCTTCCTCAAATCGCATAGACCACTGTATTTGCATTGGGTGACCAAATTTAGCTTTTGCAAACTTCACGGATTTATCACACAGGAAGTGATGCATTTGTAGATGCAATGTTTGTATGTGTGCATAGGTATGGTGCGTGAAAATAAACCAAAACACAAATATGTTAGAAATAAGAATAAGCTAACCTCACTGTTATTAGCCCAGCTGCTGAATGGACGATACATTAGAGTACTCATGTTCTTTTCACCCTTGCATGGATTTGCAAAGACACTTCCATTTTCATTTAATGAAGCCATTGTAAAACCAAAATAATCAGTCATTGCTGGAACTCGTGGGCCTGTGCTAGTGTCATGAAAATCGATCTGCAACCAATTATAATGTTATATTAGTATATAATATACGAAAACTGTGATTAAGAACATTCTGTATAGAAGGGTGAGATACACCAAATGCATTATAGGAGATCCAACTATCTTTGAAGTAGGACAGTGAGATAATTAAACTAAAATTAAAATCAAATTTTGTGTATTCTTAGCTCAGTTTAAGATTTTAACGATGTATATGAGTTGGCTAGATCATTAAACTGGTATAATTTAGTTTGTTTTCTATGTGAATTTTATGAACTTCAGGCATCCATGCCATAATAAAGGGTCTAAATGTCCTTTTTAAGTAAAACAGGAACATCAAACTACCTCCCATTCTTGGCTGCCAAACTTGAGTCTAATCATCATTGGCAGAATTATTAATTGAGTTATTACTAAATAAAATAAAACAAAAAGAATCATTATGAAACTACAAAAACAGATTATAAGATGACAATATTATGAAATACCTCTATATGGGAGTAACCATCATGTTCAATTGTGGTTATACTTCCAAGCATGCTGTAGCACAGAAAGCACCTTTTCCCGGGCTGTGCAGGAGTAGCACCTGGTTGAAAAGCATCCTGTAGTTTTGGCCCTGCAGATGTTGTTGGACTTTTTAATGCCTTCTTTCCATTATTCAGGCTTTCCTTCTGGTCACTAGAGACTTTTTTGCGGGATTCAACCTTTGGAAGCAAGTTAAACTCGTCATTGTTTTCTTCATCAAAATCATCATCATATGCAGACTGCTTTCGTAATCTTTTTCTGCTAGGTGGTTCAGATTCACCGTAACTATCTTCACCAAGATCACTCAGACTACCGGATGTACTAGGCTCCTTTTCATCTTCATCAAACAAGAGGAGTCCGTTACTGTTCTTAGACTGTAAACTAGGAATTCCTTCTGCAGGCGATTTCATTGATGAAGGAACAGGCGATTCCCACACACCATACTTTCCCATAACATTAATAACAGCCAGTGCATTCCCATTTGGCTTCCATGCCATACAACATATTATATCATCAAATTTCTGCCTGTTGATGTCTTGCCTCTGGTCAACATCCCAAATCAAAACCTGTTTGTCTAATCCAGAAGTGGCTATATATTTCCCATTAGGTGACCAAGACATGAAACATACAGGTTGGACATGATCACCTCTTAAGGAAAACAGCTTTTCAGCTGTATCTCTATCGTACATCACCACATCATTCTTTAAACCCGGCACAGCTAAAGTCTCCCCATCTGGACTCCAGTTGAGTACATTCATGATGGAAAGATTGGAACTAGTGTCGGGAGCTATGCCTTTAGGGGTATGGAGGATTCTTCCAGAATGGAGTTCCCAATATATGACAGTCCCAACTGAATCAACTGATGCCAAGTATTCACTGTTGGGATCAAAAGCCAAGCCAGTGACACACCCTTTATGTCCTTTGAGAACCCTTGCAATTGAACCATCTATTGTATTGATAAGTTTAATTCCCTCATCATCACCAGCAGCTGCCAACATGCTACCAGATTTATTAAAACCAAGCGTGCGAATTGGCAGGGTAAACCTGGTGATATTTGTCTGAAACTCTCCACCTGATAAGAAGATCCATAACAATTTACTCAAAACTATCCATAATGATTGGAAATGGCTAAGGCTTTTATATGGTTGGGAACTTTGATTTAGAGAGAGAGGTAACAAGCTCTTATTCTGTAACCTACTAACCGTAATAGCACTACTTCTGACCATTAGAAATGTAAAGGCTGATCTAAAATCTATGACCGGAGTCCATGTAACACAGAACAAAACTTCAGAACTTTAGACATCAAAGTAAAGTAGCTACCATGCCCTTGAGACATAAGAATGAAGAGATTCCTAAAATTTTGAAGTATCTGTGATGAAGGCTAAAGTTTCCCACAGAAAATTTCAATGATGTGGAAGGTAACAAAAAAATTGTGATGAAATACATACTTTGGACTTCAGATACACATTTTACTGATGAGTGAACCGCACACAGTACTTGCATATGGATCTGACATGTTCAATTGGACATGTACTAAGTCAGCATATCACAATTCAAATTTCTATAGAATTGTACAGCAAAATCTCTTATTATTTTTCTTTTATTATATTATTACTTTAAAATGATATGTCTTGTAATAAATAAATAAATATATATATATATAAATAATTTTTTAAAAAAAAAACTATATATAAGAAACTAGCGGAAGAATACTAAAAATTATAAATGTTTAGCCATGTCCTAATTTCCTCGAGTTGAGGGATTTGAGGATTCTAGTTCAAGTGCCACACTCACTTGAGTCCATGGTCAAGATTATGATGAGACTTATTTATAAAAAATAAAAATAAAAACAGAGCATCCAAAATGTAAGTGATAAAATTTGTTGCCGATCCTTGCATACAATATCTATCTGACAGTTTGCAAAAAGAAAAAAAGAGAAGGAAAAAAAAAATTTAGATCTAGTAAGAGAGTTAGAAACAGAACTCTCCAAGTTCTTGCCATGTTTGCAAAAAAACATATTTTTCAATGACCATCATATAATCCTCTTTTGAATTTCAAATATACTGGCAACTCCATTTCATTATAGCATCTTTCACCTCAAAATTGAAAATGTGCATAGAAGCCACTAATTAGAGCTTTTTTATTTGATCACCAGTTAAACACAACTAGATACAATTATCTTTGTCTCTAAATAGGAGATCTTATGATATTTGATCACTAAACTCTAATATCAAAATAATACCAGATCATGTATTCGTCTACTTCGATGAACCATTCCAAATTCTTGGTCCAGCATGGGAATGATGAATAAAATTGGCCTGCACAGTTTCCAGTTTTTAACGACTATATAAGGACAGAAGGATTGATCAAAGTTGTTGGTATTTGATATTTATAGAAGAGGACAGATTTGTTTTTTTTTTTTTTAAAGGTGGAAGTCACTGTTGTAACATAGGACTTACCATGAATATACCAAATAGCAGAAACCTTGTGCAGAGACTTGTGCTTTTCAGTTTGGCTCATACTCTATTTGTAAGACCCTATAAGCAATACTGCTTGACTGCTCTATTATTTTCATCCAAAGGACTTTTACACTTAAGTGTTGGACCAATTACCAATAAACCGAAGAACACTTGTAAGAGATTTGCTCATTAAACCATGGTCTATTACACCAAGTACAAATCAAACACAAACCATTCCCGTTTTTTAGTAAAGATTGAAATGCCCAAACATCTTGATTCAATAATTCATCAATGTGAAACACAAGCGGCTATAATTTCTAATAGCAATTTCGATTATGTAATTTTTGCAATAAATTTCATAGAAATGCCTCATCATAATTCAACCAAACCTAATAAATTTGTTGTTTACATTTCCGGTTCACAATTTATTGCTAATCTAATTTTTAAAAAAGTCATAAGTAAATAAAGAACAAATAAAACCAAATTCATTAATAGAAAACACCAAATCAAATATTTATGACATTTGGTATGGCAGATTGAGAAGGAAAGGAAGACAAATTACTTGGAAATCTGTAAAGCTTGACGGAATGATCCATAGATCCGGAGGCGAGGCACGTTGAATTAGGGCTGAGAGCCAAAGCGGTGACCCCATCTCTGTGATTCCGAAGAATCTTGGGCGAATTTGTGGGTAAAAGAGGGTCGTGAATACAGATCGATGAGTCCGAAGACGACGAGGTCACAATGTGTTCCGCTTGGAGGTCCCACAAAATCGAACAGAAGGAGGCAGTGTCATTGTTCTTGTGAGCCTCTCGAAGCTTCAACACTCGGATTTTCATGGCGTCCTGGTTTCTTCTCTCTCTTCTTCTCCTACAACTTTGGTTAAATTGTTTGGTTTGTGTGCGAATTGGGTAGGGTTTTAGTGATAAATTGGTGAAAATTTGGTTTTGGCGGGAAATGGCGGCTTTGATTTTCGCGGGAGGATGCTATTTTTGGTTCTGTGGATGTGGTGTGGAATTACTGAAAGAGGTCCGATCTTTCAAGTATTTACGAAGAGACGTTATAGCTGTAACTATGAAATTACTGAAAATACATAAAATCGTGTGTTGACTGGAAATTGGTGATAGTGGAATACTACTGTACGGTACATAGAAGGGAGTAGGGAGGTTGGGGTGTCAAAGTCAATCTGAGCTCAAAATTGTTGGGATTACTAACCAAAAACGAAGATTGTTTAGATTGAATTTGTTCAATTTGTGGATTTGGTTAGGATTTAATTTAGTTTTAAACTCATTTCTGTTTAAGTTAAACTTAATATAATAATTTATTTTTATTATTGTCACATATTATTAAACTTTCAATAGGTATAATAAAATACTCTTTTCCCCTCGCAAAGGTTAATTAATTGATGATCTCTTATTAAGTTATTATTAATGAAATTTGATCTACCACTGCAAGTCAAATATATATTTATATATATATATCATTGTTGAGGCTGAAATTCGCCGCGGTCTGGTACAACACCGTTTCCTACAAAACGGAGACAACAAAGTCAAACACCGGTGTGGTACCGGCCTTTGACCCTCTGACGATCAAGTTAGTAAGGGAAATAATATTATATTCTCTAATAGGAGAATTTTGGTGCGTACCTTATTCCCAAATCATCTTCGTCTTTATAGCCAATTCCCTTATTCTTGATAAGGGAATTTTATCGTCCTTAGCCCACGAAACTTATCCCGTGTGAATCTTATCCTTGATAAGATTTGAACTTTCCCCGTGGCAAATCTTATCCTTGATACAATTTGTCATGATTCTTATCTAATAGAAATCATTATCGTTGGTTAATGAGATATTATCAAAAGTTGAAGAGGTCTGGCGGCTGGTCGTTGTTAGGTCAAGGTAGATTAGGGTTTTTTCCCTATCAACAGATATAGCCTTATACCAAACACTTCTAACCCACTTTTAATTATCCAAAACCCAGCTCAACAGTTCCGCGCTAGACATAAACTTCTTCCAGACCAAAAACTTATTTTAGATAATATTTGGTTTACTAGAAACAAACCCGACAGAGCCCTCGTTAGAAATTTAAATACTTTAAGTGAATATTTTGTGTCATCTAGCCAAACATGTCATAATCTCCAGCAATAACACAAGGTTCTCATTTCTCATTTTAAAAAGCTAAATTTAGCTTATCAAAATGTAGCAGCAAACACCACAGCTGAACTAACCATGTTTGAACAGAGGACTAATGAAGATGAAAATCTTTAAAAAGTTCAATTCTGCAGGTACAAACCAAAAATGTCAATCTCCTACCCATTTTCTCTCCGACTTATAGAGAAATCCTAAGACAGCAAGTCGAGCTCTTTCCTGAAGATATAAAAGAACTCATCCTTGAAGAAGCAAAGTCTAATGGACTCAATAAATGGGTTGAAATCCAAAATTACCTCAGAAATAACAATCTACCTAAAGGAACCCATTATCATTATCTTTTCTTAAGGTTTATACAAAATAATGACGTGCTTACCATAGTTCATTTAGATATAGACCTTGCACATTATTCTCCCTTTGATATCGTCAGAAAGACATGTTTCTCAACAAAAACCACCAGATGCCACACATGTAAGCTTCTAGAACTAGGAATGGTCAACAGCATTACCATACCTAAAGACATGCCTTTAGAAGTATTAGAAGTTTTCAATTTTCCTGACAGACTAAACCAAGCAATTCTTTTTGAACAATTCCATTGGCACCAAAACTACATGCCAGAAAGTCTAATCCTCTTTCAAATCCACAGCATCCCCCTGAATGAGTAAATGATGGAGTTGTAATTCTTGGACAACATAGGATTTATATTAATTCAGATCCAATGGAAGTCCAGAACTAGTTACAACATACACCTTTTGTTAATGACTTTCGTAACCATATAGAACCAACCACATATGACCATCTAATGTATTACAAAGCATACCGACAACTAAAACCAAGTTTCAACCACGGTTTCAGATTTTTAGATCATAATATTAATTTGAATTTTTTTTATCAAATCTAGAATTCCATATGTCATCAGATCTCCCCCAAAAATTGAAATCTCACTAGAAGTAGTTGTTATAGTAAACAAAGAATAGGAGCTCATCAAATGTTTTCATGCTCGTTATGAAAACAACAACTCACCAGATAGCACCGAAGTAAGAAATTTGTCCAATATGCTAGATTATAATGATTTTTCCAGAAGCATCTAAAGATAAAGCAGATTCTCCAATAGTGTAAGGATAGAAAGCAGATTCTCTAATAGTGTAAGGATAGAAAGTAGATTCTCTAACAGTAAAAGGCAGATTCTCCAACAGTATAAGGATTAAAAAGCAGATTCATTGGTTACATCAAAAGACAAGAGGCAACAGAGTTCAATAATAATTCAAGTATCTTGAATCTAAACCGTCTATGCAACATCTACAATCTCAAGTGTCAATCCGTCTCCCATTTTTCATATAAAAGGAACCATTCTACCCAAGAGAAACTAAGCGAGTTCTCCAGACATCAAGTTTCCATCTAGTATTCCAAACTTCAGCCATAGCCTTCCAGTGTGTTTCTGGTTTGTGATTTCTTTTAGTGTGTTTCCTTTTGTAAAATATTATGTGAGAGTACATCTATGTATAAACAGTGTGTATCCATGTATATATTTCCCATGTAATAAAATCATCTAATTTGAAATCTCATCCTCCTTATTTAGTATTTTTTTTTCTTTCAGACAAAAGACTTTTGTCGACAAAAGATCTCGTATATCGATTTTCTTTAGCTAGACAATGTAGATAGTAGAATTTTTTTGAATCCAACTAATACAAGTTGCTTTAATTTTAATTTAGCAATTCTTTCTGTGAAGTCAACTCGAACTGTTAGCTTGTTAGCCCAGTCTTGCCGATGTTTTGGCGTTTGTTTCAAGGCGTTATCAGAGCGTTATTAGGTTCAGTAGTCATTTCTGTTAATCAATTGTTGAATTTATTTCTATGTTATTGCATGCTTATAATTTGGTTTGATTGATTTTAATTTTGGTATCAGAGCCCTACTGTTTTGTTAAATGAAATTTATATATAAGATATTTTGTCTAAAAAAGTCTATAAGTCTGTATTAATCTACTGTGAAATATTAATTTATTGTGAAAAAATAGTTTTTCAAGGATCTTTCTATATATTAGATTTATTTCATTTTTAAGGCTTTTATGTTATAATAGTGGTGTTTTGGGTTATTATAGTAATATAGATTGTTGTGTGGTCCAAAGGGTGAAAAACACCTCCAGTGAAATAGTAAGCCATTTCCACCATTTTAGAATAAGTGGAGGAAAATTGGTCACATCAATTAAAAATCTTGGGTAACTAAATTTTCAACACCCTTGTATTCCATATATAAAAGCTTTAAATATTGTATTCTATATATATAAATACATTTAAATATTGTATTCAAAATACACCTGTCTTCTTCCAAAATATGTCGTCTTTTTCTTTTCTCTCTTTAAAAGCTTCATCAGCTTTCATTAATGGACTCTTCAAGGACTCATAGTAACTTTTGAACTTCAAAACTTCATTTCAAAACCCAAACACACTCCAAAAACCCATATAATTTCACTGGATTATTATGTAGAAACTCCAAAGTATTATCCATAGATCTAAGCTCTGTTTATGTAAATCTCGATTTTTGGTCTGTTTTTTCTTATCTAATTAAAGAGCACAAACATCACTGGTTCGTACTCTTCTTAGTAGATTTTTGTTGGGATTTTACGTATAACATAAGCATGAAATATAGTTAGTACTACTTAGGATACAAAATACGTGGGATGTTAAGTAGGATTATGTTGGGATATTATGTACAACTTATACTGACTTAAATTACAACCTGTTGGGATGTTATGTACGTATTGCTTGGGATGTTAAGTAAGATTATGTTGGGATGTTACGTACAACTTATACTGACTTAAATTACAAAATGTTGAGATGTTATGTACAAATAATCTATTAGGATTATGTTGGGATGTTGCATATAACTTATATTGACTTAAATTATAAACTGTTTTGGATGTTATGCTGTACACTCGTAATTAAACAAAAAAAACCATGCCAGCCCAGATATTACTCTGTTCCAATATTGCTACGTTAATTTGGAATAAAATGACCTAGTATATGAAGAAAGTGAAGTAAAAATTTATAAAAACAAATGAATGGAGAAATGGATCTGAAAAATTTATGAAAACAAAGGAATTGAGAAATAGATGTGTGATTTGTTTGTAATTCGTTTTGGAAACAAATCAAAGATAATTATCGAGATTGAAAGAAGAAAAAAGATAATAAGTAAAAAACGATCTCTTTCTCTCTCTAACTTTCTCTCTCTGAAACCTTTGGGTAAATCTAAGCAACTGGCGAGATTTAGGTTGATTGATATTTTTTTTTGAAAATTAACAAAAAAAAACTCACAACAAACAATATTTTGGAAAGAAATCAAAATATGGGTTGCTGAATTTGCGAGATTTTCTAAAGAAATCAAAATCAATATTTTAGGATAGAAGAAAATGGCGGGATTTGGGTTAATGAAAATAAGGGAGGAAAGAAGAAATAGTATTTGTGAATAGTGTATACATATATATATATATATATGAAAATTGTGTATAAAATAAATAAATATTTTTACCCACCTTAGTAACTACTGTGTCATTAAAAAAAGAAAAAAAAGGGAGGAGGAAATGGGCTACTGTTGGACTAGAGGTGATCCTAGTCCGTGGTCCAAAGTAGAAAGTAAGTTCATTTTTTTAGAAATAGTTTGTGTGGTCTTCCCATTTTTTGTTGTTTCTTGACTTTGACTTCATGATAGTGTAGTATTTGGCCCTTAAGTCCATGTATTGATATTTATCCCTAATTTTTTTGTTATTTCATGATACTATAAGGGTATTAGAGTCATTTTCATTTGGTCAATGGGTATATACTTTAGTCACTTCAAACAAATTTTTGACAAAAAATATCTTTTTTTGTACAGAGAGGTCTTTGTAAAATTGGCTAAGCTTCATGAAAAACACATTAAAAAAAATGACAAATTTTAAGTTTACTTACAATTAGTCCATACGTTAGGAAAGGTCATTATAGTTTACCTAATAGTTAAAAATAATAATAAATAAATAAATTATAGTTTACCTAAAATTTTCCCATTTTATTTACCCAATGACAACAAAATTAAAAAATCTTACAACTTCCATTTTCTCAGACCCTTTTATTTATTTATTTCATTCCCAATAAATTTGCCCAGACCAATTTTATTTATTGTGGAAACACAAATTTACCTTCTTTTTTTTTTTTTTAAGATTTAACATTATGTCTTATATATATTTATATATTTTAAAAAGTATTTTTTAATT
>JAOTQH010000011.1:3911886-3926269 GCA_025631255.1 Cornus kousa | reverse complement strand
TCCGCTGCAGCTGGTTTACTCCCCAAGACCTGCGAAGTTACTGTAAGAAATTCTCATTCTCATCCCTACATCTATTAGTTTTAATTTTTTTTTTTTTTTTTTTTCACAAATTAATCTGCTCAAGATCCAACAGAAATAAAGTTATCTCCCTTTTAACTAATTCAGTTCAAACTTTAAATGATAAGGAGGATATCAAGCTTCAGGTGGTTGCACATTTCTAGAATTTACTTGGATCCACACCTCCTTGCACCCACCACATCAATGATCTATCACCCTTTATTACAACTCACCATCCCACTCACTTTCACCACTACCTTAATGAATCCTGCCCACTTAGAGATATAGAATTATATGTTCAAACTCAACATAACCAAAACACTAGGCCTTGATGGCTATAATGCCCTATTCTTCTACAAAGCTTGGAATATTGTTGGAAGATCAGTCATTTTTGGCGATTTCAAAGTTCTTTAGGAATGGGAAATTACTAGCCGAGGCTAACCAAACCTATATTTTCCTAGTTTCAAAATGCCAAAACCCTTCATTTCTGCATGATTATAGACCAATCTCTTGTGTCAACATAATCTATAAATACATTACTAAATTACTTGCAATGGAGCTACAAGAAACCTTACCGGAGATCATTGACCCATCCCAAACGTCTTTCATTCATGGCAGAAAAATCACAGACCCAATCATATTCACCCATGAGCTTCTAAGGGGGTACCACAAGCATTCCAAGCCAGCAAGATGTGCCATCAAGATAGATCTAAAAAAAGCCTTTGATTCCATTAAAAGGGATTTCATTTTCAATTGCCTTAAGCTCCATCACTTTCCCCAAAAATTTACCTCTCTCATTCAGGCATGCGTGACATCCCCATCCTTTACTATTGCACTCAATATAGAGTTCCAGGGGTATTTTAAAGGAAAGAGAGGGTTGAGGCAAGGGGACCCCTTCTCACCTTTCTTTTTTGTTATTGCAATGGATGTTTTCTCTTCCATCATCAAGAACTTTGTGGACAAGGTACACACCTTCAAGTATCATTGGAGATGTAAGGATCTAAAGATCACCCACCTTTCCTTTGCTGATGATTTGTTTTTGTTTTGCTATGGGGACATAACCTCAGTGTCAATGCTAAAATGTGCCCTTGACCACTTTTGTTCTATGTCTGGACTTGAGATTAACCTCACCAAAAGCTTAATTTTTCTCTTTGGAGTTGAGGAGCACACTCAGGAAGCCATTGTCTCACTTCTTGGCATTCGGGCAGCAAACCTCCCACTTAAATACCTTGGGGTGCCTCTTATCACAACTTGTTTGAAGGCCTCACATTGCAGCCAGCTGATTAACAAAATCTCTAATAGAATTTCACATTGGACATCAAAGTCCCTCTCTTATGCTGGCAAACTACAATTGAGTAAGGCTATGTTGGTCTTTACCTAAATTTATTAGAGTAACATTTTTATTTTACCAAAAAGTGTCATTGAAGAGCTCAATAGAATTTTTAAACGCTTTTCTTTGGTTAGGGGCTAAGATGAAGTCAACTTGTTCTAAAGTTGCTTGGCATAAGGTGTGCAGACCTAAGATTGTAGGAGGTTTGGGTATCCCAAACTTAGAGCAATCCAAGAAGGCAGGCATTATGAGACTAATTTGGGACCTGCAATGTGGTAATATGGACATAATTTGGATCAAATGGTGTAACTCACACCTTATCAAATCCAGAAACATTTGGTCTCTAAAGGTTCCACACTCATGTACATGGAGTTGGAGGAAAATTTTGCACTTAAGGCATCCAACAAGGCTTTTAATCAAGTACAAAGTTGGTAATGGAGCTGATACCTCATTTTGGTGGGACAATTGGGCTCTAGGAGGTCCTCTTTGCACTAGATTCCAAACTAGTGTTCTCACAGCAAATGGTCTTACTAATAGTATCATTCTTGACACATTCATTGGAAAACTCCTCTTGGTCATTCCCACAGCCACTCACAGTTCTTATCCCAAAGTTAATGCACTTACAACCACCATGTTCAGCAATCACTGACAAGAAAGTTTAGACTCCATCTAATACTGGGCATTACAACTTCAATCACACTGCTGCTCACTTGGCTGGGAATTTTGATATGGTTCCGTGGTATAATTTGGTGTGGAAATCCCCAATTATACCTAGAATGAAATTCAACTTGTGGTTGGTAGTCCAATCTAGACTGCCAACACTTGACAGTAGATCCATGGCCATCAGCACAATGTATGTGCCCTGTGCTCAGTCTCAATGGAATCACATGACCATATCTTCTTCACTTGCCATTTCGTTTCACCAATTTGGAGGTACATCAAGGATAAGTGCCATTTTTCAACAGTTATCACAAATTAGAGCAACCTGGTCTTGTTTGCAAGTTACATGTGGAAGACCAATTCTCCTTAAAACATGGTCAGGAAGATATGTCTATCTTCAATTGTATATCACATCTGGGAAGAACACAACAACAGAATTTTCAAGAAAGAAAAGTGCTCGCAAAGAGTGGTGCTTGCTAAGATCGCTTCCTTCATCACTTCAATTCTTAGACTTGGCTTCCTAAAAGATTGCGCAGCATCAAGGATTATCCTCTGTGAATGGAATCTCCCCCGTCGTGTTGCAGACCTCCTCCTCGCCCTCCAGACTAGCTCAATCTAGTCGTAATGCCGGCTAGAATTTCTCAACGGATTTGGTTTAGATAACCTCTTCAATTAACGTTTATAATGAAAGTTAATGTTAGGTTATTTCTGCTTCTTTGATTGGGCCTGTGCCCTTTTTGCCTAATTGGGCTTGTTTTACTTATTTTGGCAATGGGCTTCGGCCCCAAATTTTTGTAAATATTTTACAATTAATGTTCAGTTGCTTTATTTTTCTAAAAGAAAAAAATAACAAAAAAAAGGAGGAGGATCCTTGAAAGTTAAAAAATGTTTGTTTAAAAAAAGCTTACCCACCAAACTCAACTCATAGATTTTTGCACCTACTTTGACCTCAACTTCTATTTCTTCTGACTTTGAAAGTATAAACGAACTAAAATAAGCCGCCGGATCTTCCTTATTTTTGCTCAAAACAGCAAAAGACGAGGAGATAAGGTAAAGTCATATTTCGCACTACCTTAGAATTCCTCACGCAAAGCCAAGGCTCTCTAGCTCTCGTCAAGGGCATACAGTATTTAATGCAAGACAATACTCTAAAGGGAGGTCTTGGTGAGTGGGTCCAAATTTATAGATATTTCCATTCGCCGGACACCAATTGTCATGTCTAGAATATCTTCTTGAGATTATAAACCCTAAAAATAATAATAATTAAAAAAATAAACCTTACAGATGCAAACGTGATTGACACATCAGCACGAATTGGTGATATATCATTTTCAAAAAAATAAAACAAAATAATAATATTAAAAATATAATGGGGGCAATAGTTGGCTGTGAACTAGAGTTTTAAAAAGAAAAGAAAATCAGATAACGGTTCACTTCTATCCCACGAGCTCTCCTCCCCAGGATCCCCATCCTGCCTCTCTCTCTCCTCTCCATCCGTTCTCTCATCTGATTCGTCCCTCTCTCTCTCTCTCTCTAAAAAAAAAAAAATCTCTACCGGAACCAAGTAATAGGAAGAGGGAAAGGGACAGAATCAGGTAGAAGAAAGAGGTACTCTCTCACACCCTTTCTCACTCTACGTTTCTCTCTATGTGGAATTGCAATCAAGATTGGAATTTCTCTCCCAGACGAATTGATTCTGTACTCTAGGTTGCAATTTCATGCCCCATATATTGCAATTTCTCTCTATTTTATTTGTGTTGCATCATCAAATTTAAATGGCAGACGTGATTAGTTCCATCACAACCAGGGTAAACTTTTATTCATGGATATATGCATCTCTCTATATATGTATATATGTGTAATTCCAAAACCCCTAAATATTTGGACACAGACGAATTGTATATCATTGCTTGTGTGTGTGTATATATATATATATTTATAGACAATACTTTTTTTTATGTAACATAAATCTCTGAGCTTTATTTCGCTCCACTGATTCTGTTTACATCCAATCGAATACTTGAAAACACAAATCAGTCCAATTGAATTTGTTAGAGATTTGGTGCTCTATTAAGTATTAACTACCGTGATCAAAACCTGATTAAGATTGTATGCTATTAGAATATTTGTGGTGTTATTGGAAAGTTTTTTTGATATTGTTGCATGATTTGTTTTTGTTCTCTGAATCATATTTTACTGTCTATCATGATTTAGGCATGCATTATTTGCTTGGCCTCAAACAGAGAGAAGCACATTAATCATTGTTGAACTCTCAGCTGAGGTTATACAAGGTAAATTAAAACTTCCAATCATCTTGAATAACCATGTCCTCCATTTGGTTATATTATTTAACGGTTCTCGAGTGAAGAAAGTGGCTGCTAAAGCAAGTATTGTTAGGCTCGGTGGGCGGGAGCAGGCTTGTGAGAGGCAAGGATCTAGAGCAACATGTGCTCACAATTCCCACATCGCTTGGGTGTGCAAGAGTGAAGTGCTATATGTAGGTTCATCGCTATTTTATGACACAAGGTGTTTTAAAGTCGTGATGGCCGTCAACCTATCAGAATTCTGTAGTTAAGCGTGCTTAACTACGGAGTAGTACTAGGATGGGTGACCTCTTGGAGGTCTCTGGTCGGGGAGCCAAAAGTGGACAATATTGTGTCTGGTGGGGTGAGGCCGTTACAAATGGTATCAGAGCTTGACTAGTCGGAAGTGTGCTGATGAGGACGCCAGGCTCCCAAGGGGGGTGGAATTATGAGGCTCGGTGGGCTGGAGCAGGCTTGTGGGAGGCAAGGGTTTGGTGCGAGCTACGTGATAGCCGTGAAAGAGTGAAGTGCTATATGTAGGTTCATCACCCTTCTATGACACAACGCATTTTAAAGTCGTGATAGCCGTGAACCCATCAGAACTCTGTAGTTAAGCGTGTTTAACTTGGAGTAGAACAAGGATGGGTGACCTCCTAGGCAATGTTTGGTCCAGGGCTGTTACAAGTATTTTTGTAAACTTACAATTTGGACGACTCTTTTAGACCTACTTAGCTTCTACATGTGTGCCAAAACTAGTTTGAGCCACCTTACCACATACTATCAAATGGAATAATTGCCCATTGATAAATACTGAATGTTAAAAAGTAAATTGACCATTTCAATTGATAATTGAAATGATAGAGCCTAGGCATATATCCTTTACAGAATTACAAAGATCATGTTTATCATTATCATGCCTTTATATATGGTTATCTTAATATTTCAATTCTAGTGCTATTGATGATTTGTGTAGTAGTAAAAAAATTAGGTGCATGAAAACTGGAATTCAAATGTAACGCTAGAGACCCTCCTAATGATTGCTTTATTATAATACTTTTTCATAAGAAAGAATTGGCATGAAATTTCTTGATGGACCTTTGTATAGTTATTCAACTAAGTGCTTTGGTTTCAATTGAAATATGAGTTTTTCTTTTTCTTATTGTTATTTTGCTTAAAGTCATGAAATTTAATATCTAATTTCATTCAGGTTCTTGGAAAGACTTTTCAATGCACTTTTCTAAGCTTTGACAGTGTATAGACACTTATCCCTATCTACACTGCAGCGGTAGCAACATTCTTGTCATATATTTTTTGTAAATATTACTTAGAGCATTGCAATCTGATTGTTTGCCTTGTTCATGTGAAAATGCTTTCATTTTGATAGTTTTTGTTTTGAAAGCATTGAGGTAACTTTATGGCTACAGTAGAATACACTTCACTCAAAATTGAATAAATAATAAATGCATGGTACCATTGTTTATGGCTTCTCATTTTTTATTTATTTATTTATTTTTCCGTTAGGTAAAATAAACTGGATGTGAATAGATTGGCGTCGCTCGGGCTTTGGCTTCTCATTTTCCAGTCATTATTTAATGAGGTTATAGTCTTAGCAGTGGTGGGGAACATGATAATAAAAGTTTGCTGGTAGTGTTATGCTTTTCTTTTGTGATCTTCCACTTTCTGTTAAAATTGCCGTGTCTCTATTAATTGGTGTAGTTACGAATTGAATTTATATCATTAATATATTTTGGTTTTGAATGGACATAATGGTGCTTGTATGTCTTCAACGGTTTATATATATATTTTCTTCATCTAAAGAGGCTAGTTTTTTATTTTTATTTTTATTTTATTTTTTATTTTTATATTTCTTCCAGATTTAATCTTTGAAGTGACCAAATCCTAAAAATGCTACTGAATGTGACATGGCGATTTTTTAATTTATGCCAGCATATTTTAATATCTTGAACATACCTAACTTGGGCTTTTGGCAGCAGAATTGAGTGCTGTCAATAGTGAGACTTTTAGCAGTGGGCATGATTGCTGCCAATAGCCAGACTGTGGTAGTAGATCTGAGTCTTCTGACTGCTGCCATAGATTGAAAACCTATGTCGATACATAATCTGATGGTGGATCTTTTGGCGATGCTTACTGCCACAAAAACCTTTTGCAGCAGTTTTATAGCCTCTCACCAGCAGATAAATCTGCTACCATAGCTCATATTTGTTGTAGTTCTGGGAAGGAAAGCTCAAATCTAAATATATATATATGAATGCGCACATGCAGACAAACATATTTACCTGTAGATTAAATGAGCGTTAAATTGGTACTATTTTGGTCGTTTTTTGAGTATGTTTGATCTGTTATTAATATTACTCCATTGATTCAAGTGTCATGATATGGATCTACTGAGATTGACAGAATGATATAATGTAATTTGGTACTATATTGATTGTTATATGTATTGCGCAATATATATGGCTATTAATATTTTGCCCAATTGGAGATCGATGAAAAGGGTTGCAGTCTCTCTTGGTATACTCGCATATTCTGCTCACTTATAATTTTATAATGTGCTTGCGGTTACCTCTGCAGGAATAGAGAGAGAGGGGGGAGCGGTTGGGACAATGACACAGTCGGAGAGGTTTTCAGTAGATTTTGTGATGGGAGGGACGGCGGCGGTAATGTCGAAGAGTGCAGCAGCACCAATTGAGAGGGTGAAGCTTTTACTGCAAAATCAAGGAGAGCTGTTAAAGAGAGGACAACTCAAGAAACCTTATACGGGTGTTGGTAATTGCTTTAGTAGGGTCTTCAAAGAGGAGGGTCTATTGGCCTTTTGGAGAGGTCACCAGGCCAATGTCATACGATATTTCCCAACTCAGGCAATTGTTCTTTCTTCTTCTTCTCCATTTTATTTATTTATTTATTTTATGTTGCCTGCCATACATAGACCTTAAATTTGGGTTTGCTGTTGATTGTACATAAATTTTTTATTTAACCATATTCTTTCAACTATGTTTTAGTAGGCAATGAATATATTTTTAATATTGAGCGAAGAAGATTGAAGCTAATTCAACCCCAAGGGGTTGGCTCAAGTGGGTAAGAACTTGGCCCTGGTGCCTCAGGAAGCATCAAGTAAGGTTCGAATCCTCTTGGGTGACAAGCTTGAAAGATACTTTTAATTTAAGCTATCCATCTGAATTGTTACATATAATTTGATACTCACTGCCCCATGTTTTCCTTAATTTAATGATGATGTAAACAACTTAGAATGGTATAGAAGAGTCCAGCCCTCCTTGTACCCGATTGGCGGTGTCTAAATCAGATGATGACTGTCTTAGGATTTGTTTGTACATTAATTTAGATTATTTCTACTGTCTAGACTCTAGAGTGTGGTCTGGTGTATCCCTGTATTATACAAAATGTGTGAAAACCCCTTGATGTTCAGAGAACCCGCCTACATTTTATAAATTGATCAAATAAGGACATTTTATCAATTTGAACACTGAAATACCTAAAATAACCATAAGGTAAAATAAAATTTTAAAACACTAATTCACCTAACCACGTCTCTCTCTCTCTCCTTGGTCGTCAACAGCGATTTCTATGATGTAAACGATTCGGTTTCTTCCAATTTCGCGCCGGTAACGCCACAAGGACTCGTGCCAGTGTGGGCTGTGGGTGGTGGCGCGAGGGTTCTTCCACCGAATGCTGTCCGGTGCATATTTCATGATTCTGCCCGCTGGTGCTGCCATATCTGGATCTTCGAATTAGCCACAATTATTGCATCAAAGGTGTTGCTTTTATGGTTACAAAGTGATTCGGTCACTGGCAATGGAAGATGATTGGTAGGGGCATTGGTTATAGATTCGGATCCAATGTATGTACTGTTTCTACCCTCAAGGCTAATGGGTTGTTCATCATCTTCATATTCCTCTGATTCATGAAGAGAATGGGATCGAGAAGGTTGCGCAAAATTCATCTATGTGAATGTTTCCTTTAGGAGTTTTGCGATGATGCTTATTGTGTATTGAGGTGTCTGAGGGCAGTGATTTTGTGGAAAATCCCGGCGATTGAGATGTGTGTCTGGTCGTTTAATGTATTGAGCATCCTCAAGTGTCAGCTTAATTTTATTTTATTTTATTTTTTTTTCACTTTACCTTTTGTTTTTGTGTGTGTGTGTGTGTGTGTGTGTTTGGGTGGGGGGGTGGGGTGATAAAAATTTAAGAACTGTGTGAATCTTGCTTCCACTCAGTGTTGCAACTTTCAAGTGAGCTAACTTACATCATAAAGAAGCATGTATGCTTGAAGAGATTAAGTGACTAATATATTTTTTAACTAGGGCAGCAATGAAAATTCTGAATTATGCAAACAGGGTGTCCTTTTGGTAAAGGCATCTGTATAATAGTTCAATTAGGTAATGAAGGTAGGTCTGCAAACAAAAGGGTTCTCTACACAGGTGGATTAGTTGGTGACCTGATGATGTAAATAGTTTTTTCAGCATTTGTAGCTTTAGAGGAGGGGAACCATAGGTTATTGTGAAATCAATCCAGCCGCAGAATACACCGCATGTGTTCATTAAAAAATCTGTACAGATAAATTTACTTGAGGAGATTCAGGGGGATAATAAAACCTGCTCAAAACACAAGGTCAAAGCTGACACTTGAGGATGCTCAATACATTAAACGACAAACAAATATACAAAGGACAGACTCTAGCTGGATAGCTTGTGTACTGTTACATAATACCCTTGCTGTATAGCTTGTGTACTTGTAATGACCCGAAACCATAGGGCGCGATTAGTGAGGCTAGAACTCAATATAGAACAGCATTCCCAGTTAGACAAAATCTGCACATTGGATACTTAAAAATTTGTAGAAAATTCATTTGACATTGGAACTGGGCAAACTAAATTTCCTTTGAATGTAGACTCATGGAAGCATAAAACTAGAAAGTCTCGTAATTTTCCGATGTCGAGAAGTTAGTAAAATAATCATTTAAAATCTGTTCCCTGGCAGCGTTAAAGAGACGGACAGCAGGCAATGTCGGATTTTTTTGAAAAATATCTGCTTGTCCAAAAATCATGAAATTTTATAGCGAGGTACTAGAGAAATAGGATTACTTGGGGTAAAAATTTCAATGCATTTGGAAAACGGAAACCTTATGAAAAATGAGTCCTAAGAGACAGCGTTACAGAGAAAATTTTCCAACACACCACTCCAAAATACAGTCCACAACCCAACACATTCCAATCACCCAAAATCCTTAACAAACACGATAAAATATACATATACAATTCAATCTCTAATTACATTAAATCCTCAAAAGAAAATTGTAACAGACAAAACGTCAAAGACCTTATATACAAAACTAGAATGTCTTCAATTTAACAAAATCCAGCTACTCTAAGTCTCCCTTTTGAACATTGAAAACCTGCAAGATGGTGGGGTGAGACAAAGTCCCAGTAGGAGAGACACTAACAAGTGGTCGTAAGAGAGTTTTATGCACATGACACAAAGGCATCCTATGCAAAGCAAGCAAGTCCCATATGTTCATAAAAAACATACTCAGTTTCATGATAAAGATAGGCTAAGAGATACAATACATGAAAAAATCCCTATGTTCTCCAAATGAGCCCCATACAGCGCCAATATGCATACTATCATGGAGTACAACAATTTAGACCAAAAGCCCTAAGGAACATGATATAGTAAAGGACTAAGCATGTAATTGAATCCGGCCAAGCATGAGCAACTCATGATTTTGGTAACTAAGCCCGACTTAGGACGGCAAAGAAGGTCTATAGCCTTGACTCAGGAACCATTGATAGATGAGAGACCTTATGAGTTTCCCTGTCTTTCTGGCTTACTTGAGGGCTTGCCCTCCAAATTGATCGTATATAGACCTTACCAAATAAGAAGGGTGTAACGTTGGTGAATATTATGTTTATGTTGGATAGCCTACTAAAGCCTCACCAGCCCATATTGCTTCGGCATGATCACAAAACCTAGCGAGTCTAATGGCCACTTAATAAGCCTTCTTAGGTGTCTTACAGTGAAGCTGCAAGCTCAGGTATCGGGTCAACAATGGTAGTTCGTTCTCTCTTCTCACTTATGGGTCTCTGCCTTGTTCCATTAGCTTCAAGGATAACTCTGCATTACCCCTCATCATGGCGTACAAGATATCATGCCCCTCTCATTATGATTTTTAAGAAACACCAAGGTAATATTCTCAATTTAGGGCAACATATATACATGCACATAGGATATAGATCATGACAACGGTTACAAACAAGTTTTTATTAAAATTCACTCAAAGCACCGCAAGTTAGGGAGGCCCTACCTTAGACTAGCATGAAGGTGAAAGGGTGGGGATGATCCTAAGCTTGGTTCCTTTCTTTCCTTTTCTTCTTCTCCATCTTGTTGTTCCGCAAAGAAAATCAGCAACAGGTCCTCCTATTTTTCTCAGAGCCGACCCCTCCCCTCTTCTCAGCTCTCTCTCTCTCTCTCTCTCTCTCTCTCTCTCTCTCTTTGAGGATGCAAAATGATATACAGAAGTCTAGTGATATGTATCTATATATATATACAGGGTATATATATATATGGGCAAGTGTATGGCTTTGGAGAAGAAACGTGTCCTACCCTATGCATGCCCAGACACATGGATTCCACTAATTCTATTTTTCTACATTTCCAAATTGTGCCACCCTCCACTCAATAATTATGCATCCCCCAATAAAAATCGAATCACTTGTATAAATGATACTTGTACTCCACATCTTCAAATAAATGATCAAGCACACCCAATTTAAATTAACAAGAGTCTCCAAAATTTAAATCAAGTGAAATCACAATCAAAGCCTAATTAAAAAAAAAAAATCCGGAATGTCACAGTGCTATTACATAATCTGCCCATGAATCTAGGCGCTGCTGAAGGCACGGTGCTATGAGTGTGGCTGAACGGACTGCTTGTGTAAAAAACCACTAACCACTGCTGCTGCATTGCATGCATCTGATAGAAGTTGGCTTGCATGGAATCACGTGTTAACAATACAGGAGTAATGTTTCCTATTTAAATGGATTTTCCTTGCCATTTCATGAACTAGCTGTCCACCTACTGAATTGCTTTTATCTGAGGTCGTGTAAAAAGAAACAGGTCCATAAGCATGAAGAAGAATACATGTAACCACTGGTATATGCATGCCTTTATTGGTTACCTTGTAATTAAATCGCAATTCCTTTTAAATCATCACTGCCCTTAATGAACTCCTGGGTTTCTCATAGACTATTGCACACCATTCAATTAATGGTGAGAGAAGAAAATACAAGATGAAGTTTTAAAAATCTCTCTTTTCTGCAATTGTGTTCGTTTAAAAAGGAGAGTAAATTAGAAAAATCAAGTGGTTAGGAGAGAGACTATTTTCAGCACATGGTATAAGTACCTAAAAATAATACTTAAAAATAAAAAAAATTGACTTTTTTCACTTATCTCGTCATGCATTTTCCTCCTTCACCCCACTTATCTTAATGACTGCAAGCCTTCCATGTAAAACTTTTTTAGCATTGAAACTGATATGAGGTAAAGATGTATCAATAAATTATTGAAAGAACTACCTGTGTTGTTTACCTGGTCCATATCTAAATGGAGGTTATGTCAGGCTAATTGCTAAGCCCTATCAATATGAAACTTAGTAAATTTGCTATGTTGAGCTTATCCTAGGATGTGAAGTATTGCCTTAGACATAGTGGAAGGTAAGATCATGTTTTTAAATTACATATCGGGTTATGTAATGGTCGTGGTTGTGGTGTAACAATATCGGGATGGCTAAGGGGCATCGGAAATTGGTTATTGATGCCATGAATTTCTGTATTTAATAAAATCCCACTAAAAAGTCAATGATACATATGTTTGATCAAATTTTGTCACATGAGATTTGATATGGCAAGAGCTGGTCTTTTCCTTTTTCTTTTTTTGGCATAACAACCATTACATAATTGGCTGACCCATTATGGTCTTTTGTAACAGCTACCAATTACTTGATGGTTGATAAATTGGGATGTAACTAGAGCGGGACCTCTCCATAATGTGTTGTGCAACAGCCATCATGTTAGTTGTTAAGTAATTTTTTATATTAGAATTTAGATATAATGGGTGAGATTTTCGTAGCTAAGTTGAACAGTTGGACGATCCTTAGTTGATGTCAGTAGGGTTGTACAATATTATATTGAAAAAAGTATAGCCTTCACGCCCACACTTCTTGGCATCACAAGAACAAAATGCAATCTGTTCTACTTGTGATTTTGATGTGAAATTAGTCACGTTGTGATGTGTTCTCTAATTTTTTCTTTTATCTGCATGCGTGAATTTGTTTCTCTTGAAAAATTGTAAGATTCATGCCCCGACCTCTTATTGGCATTAGATATTGTAAATCATAGAAGTCACATAAAAAATATCATGGAATGTACGATTCAGATTACTCTGCATTGTCAATTTAAAATTTTTGACTCCTTTGTTAGAAAATAGAAATTCCTTTCAAAGGTAGAGTGTTTGTTTGTTGTCAGTGTGTTCTGCAAACATTTTGTGAAGTGGTATTAGTCATGACTGAAGAAACCTTGTTAATTTGTCCGCAGGCTTTTAATTTTGCATTTAAAGGTTACTTCAAGAGCCTCTTTGGATGCTCAAAAGAGAAAGATGGTTACATGAAGTGGTTTGCCGGAAATGTTGCTTCAGGGAGTGCTGCTGGAGCAACCACGTCATTATTTCTTTATCATTTGGATTATGCACGTACCCGTTTAGGTACTGATACAAAGGAGTTAGTTAATGGTCAACGCCAATTTAGAGGGCTACTTGATGTTTACCGTAAAACTTTGTCAAGTGATGGAATTGTAGGCCTGTATAGGGGATTTGGGGTTTCAATCTTGGGAATTACTCTCTACAGAGGCATGTACTTTGGTATCTATGATACCATGAAGCCTATTGTTTTGGTTGGGCCTTTTAAGGTAAATGCCTTTACCTGGCTTTTTCATACTCCGTACTGATGTTCATCTCATAAAAAATTCCCCCGTCTTTAGGCTGAAGTGTCAGTTCTTGGGGATGCACAGCATGCGAAGTTTGCTGTAGGTCCCACAACATCTTAGTAGAAGCATTCAGTACTAGTTTATTTTATTATTATATTTTTGTTGTACTAATAATTAATTAGGTCAGATGATTGTTTGAATATTGGATTGAGGGCTTCTTACAAGCTTTCATGGAAATTTATTAACACAAACAATATCACGTGTCCAAGTCTCTTGCCTGAAGTGTACTTTTTCTTCTTTTCTTTTGTTTTTCTACAATACAAGAATTTCATTTAGAAAGTTAGAAGTCAAGACGCCACACTACCTCAGTCACCCTTCAATTTAGCTAGTGTACGTTGGCCGGAGGAGTATTTTGTATGCAAAGCAATTTAATTATATGTTGCTGTGATATTTCAATGACCAAATTCCAATTTAGAGTATTCATCACTGATTCAATTTTGCAGGACAATTTCTTTGCTAGTTTCCTGTTGGGTTGGAGTGTGACAACAGTTTCTGGGGTATGTGCCTACCCCTTTGACACGCTGCGACGAAGGATGATGCTAACTTCTGGACAATCTGTGAAGTATAACAATGCACTCCATGCACTCCGTGAAATCATTCGTCTTGAGGGTTTCAATGCACTGTATCGAGGAGTTACTGCAAACATGCTTGTTGGTGTTGCAGGGGCTGGTGTACTTGCGGGCTATGATCAACTGTACCGAGTTGCATATAGACGCGGTTATAATCTTGAGCCTCAGAGAGCGAATTGAAAATCCAGCATGGTGTGTGTATACTGATATAGCTTGGAAATTGATTTTTTTGTTTTTTTTTTGTTTTTTTTTTTTTTTTTTCTGTAAGCTAGTTTGGTAGGAGGGGTATGAAGAGCAGCCAGCCGTGAAGGAGGAGAGGAAAGATGTGCAGGTTGTCATTATTTGGTATAAGGGAGAGGAAGAGGGAGGGGAAAGAAGGATGAATTAGGC
>JAOTQH010000011.1:3865958-3885426 GCA_025631255.1 Cornus kousa | reverse complement strand
GGGAACAGCGAAAGAAAAATAGTAGAGGATTTCACCGGAGTTAATGACTCCGGTGACTGGACGGAGTAGTAGACTCCGACCGCGTCTCTACCACGTCAAACTCTCTCCGCCACGGATTACTATCATGTTCTTTCATGACTAAAAATAGAAGCAAATATATCCGAAAACAAAATTTTCAACAAAGATACCCAAAAAGTAACATACCAGCAAATTTTATATCATAGATTGATATGGTAACAGATGAAGGCTCTTTGGAGGATTTAATATTAAAGTTATACCCACTCTAACACCTTAAACTTTTAGAGTAGATAGTGGTTAACATGGTACACGTGTTGGATCAAAAGAAGATCACAAAACAAAGAAGAATGATTTTATTTTCCATTCTAGTTACCCTCAGCGGCTTACCATATTCATTCAAATAATCCATCAACAAATGTGTATATATGTCAGTAAGAACTACTGCCTCGGGAGTTTCCGGCATAGGGACAGTTGAAATCTATCTTAACATATGCCTTGGGAGTGGGAAATGTTGTATCAGGCTTGTACCACAATCTTGAATAGGATGATTTCCTTAAAAGAAGAGAAGTTTTGCCTGTTTCAAAGGTCAAGCGTATAAAAAACTTGAGGATTAAAAAATGTAATTACATTGAATTAAATTATAACACTAAGCAAACCTTCTCAAGAACATTCTTAAGAGATAAATCGGTGGGAATGAACACGTTGGGAGCTGGTAGATGTAGATGTTCATCAGGAGCTGCTTCTATCCATTGCTGCAAACAAATCCATATATTTTACAGAATCATCAAGTTTCTCTTTCAGAACTGTCTGTCCTCATTTAAAACTAAGCCCATGAGAAAGCAAACTGACATTTCATATCACAAGTAACAAGCAAAAACAAACCTGAATCATGGAAGCAGTTATTCTCTCAATGGAATACGCAGTTCCATACCATGGCTCAGTCATGTCAGTATGTCCTTCAAACTTAGTTGACTCCCAAAAAATCCTGTTGAACAGAGCTCATTTGGATATAAATATGGACATGTCTAAGATGAAAGAAAACAATAAAAGTAAATTAATAACTTTTATAATCAGATATTAAAAAAGCAATCCAAATGTGCAAACTGGAGACTTTTAAAGTACGAATTACCAACGCGAATAGAAGTTTCTGGTTTCAACATGGACATGGAATTCAGACACACCTCCCTAAAATATGGACGTAAGCACAGGACTATATATGCGCCTGTAAAATTACTATACTGTGCTTCAATATTAATCGGTACTTAGATGCATGTATGTATACGTTTGTATGCAGTCCCAAGCATAAAAAGAATCATAGAAGTTAAAAATAACATTGGTAAGCCAAATAGTATTCATTTATTCAAAAAATTGACACTCTTGAAAGTATCCAAACTTATTCACTTGTACTTCAACAACAAAAAGGCATTATTCACTTGTACTTCTGCAATTACTTTAAGTAATAAAGTTGACGCTCTTGAAAGTGTCCAAACAAGTGTTGGACAAGAATTGGATGTAGTTGTCTAGTCTACAAATGTATGAAGTGGCAATCATCAGCTTCCAATAGAACAGTGATAAACAAAAACAAAAAAACACACACCCCAAAAAATAATTAGTGGACATTCAGGGGGGAAAAATATAGTGGACAGAAGTACTGAATCCTGAATGAAAGCAATATGTGATTAAATGATTATCTAACCTCACAATATTAATACTAACCTTATCAGGGTGGCACTGGGATGGGCTTGGTGGGGCTGCAACTTGGGTGGGTTACACCAGGTTAGAATTCATCCCAAAACCAACCCAAACCGACTTCCAACTGAAGCCGAAACTATCTGAAAATCGATCATAAAATGATTTTACCCTTTTTTCTCTATTGAATTCCATTGCTTATATTACAACTTAACAACCATAAACCCACAGATCTAACAAAAGAGTCCCGACCCGAAATGCATAAATCAAAATAAATGAATAAATTGGACATATATAAATTCAGAAAACATATGAATATAAATGATATTAGGTGTGAATCTGATATCAAACTAGTTGGGTCTTAACCCATTAAAGAGAGAGAGTGCAAAAAAAAAAGAAGAAGGCTAGCCCAATGCACAAGGATCCCACCATTGCGGGGTCTGGGGAGGGTTTGACGTACACAACCTTACCTCCGCATGCGGAGAGGCTGTTTCCCTGTAACCCAAAAAAGAAAGGAAGAATGGAGCCAAGGGATTTGAGTATGTTATACACTAGGTTCTGGCTTGTCTTCAGCATGTTGTGATGTTTGAAGAATTAGATTAGTTAAATCATAACTATTTAAAAATTTGGCAAGCAATTGCTCATATTTGATTCAGAGTTAAAACTCACCTTCCAACCTGTAATAAAATACTTGTCATAAAAGAACATATCAAGTTTGTATGGCCATAAACACTGGCCCAACCCACCCAAAGCTCGGGTCCGGCTACATTAGGGCCATCTAACCTACATGTTACAAGAAGTCGGGTACGTGTATTGAGTGTCGGTGTGTCTAATGTCGAATCTCAAAATTTTAGGATACGCGGGCGTAGCTGGAATTGTGTCCAAAACTAGAAGTGCAACCCTAATGCACATTTTTCCTACAGTTCATAGTGATCTTGTATGTGACCTTGTTCGCACAGTGAAGAAAGGCAGAGTGGAAGGGGGCAGCTAGCTGGCTGCTTCTTGAGCACGCCCCCCCTGCTTATGTTCAACCACTTTATTATTTCCAGGATAAACCAAATGTGAATTAAAAACAAAATCCTATATCCTTGAAATCAGGCACGTCATGAGCAGAAGCAATATCCAAAGAAAATGGCATATCCCAAATGGCGCATGTGTCTTTCTCATTCTAGGTACAAAATAAGTTACAGCATAGCCGAGTATAATTGAATTACCTGACACTGTCTTGGGTAAGCTCATTTAGTCGTGACTGGATTATGTCTGGGTTGAATTTAGATGGCAAGGATGATCTCACCAGCCAATCTTTTGGGGGATAAAGCTGAAAAATAATTTTAAATGATCATTAATAAAAGCCATCAACAAATATAATTGTAAAACAAACAGCAGTTATCTGTTCCTAGAACTTGTCTAATAAGTTAAGAAACTACAGTATGAGGATGCAAAAACAACAAGAATTCTATCACAAAATGGCTCCTAAATAGCCTTTTGCATTGGCTACATCCCAGACAAAGTATAAACAATAAAAACATGATATCAATAAAACTAGCAGAATTCTCTGTTGGCTGGTATAAGCTCTACTCTTTGCAGAAAGCCCCTTTCCTGACATGTTCCTTGGAAGTAGTTACTGTAGCAGTTGCTTAAATAATAAAAATTAAGATAGCTTCATATTTTTGCACAAATGCACAGATTTTATTAGAATTACCTTCATATTTGATGCAACAGTAACCACGTAATCAATAGGACGATTTTTGTCCTGATAATGGAAGGCTGTTTCACAAATGGCTGAAAGCTTCATCAACAAATTAAAAGTTAGAATCTATGAAGCACATACGAAGTTAATTTCTACAACGAACGCACAACATGATTATGTGACAAGTACATATTCAGGTGCAATCACAAAACTAAACTTTTGAATGCTTTCCAGATCAATAAATTGCACAGCGAAATTGTTATAAAAATACATAAGAACATCATGATGCATTGTGCTAAAGGTCAATAGGTCCCACTTCACTTATTTACAGAAAAATAAGTTCCATTTAACTCATATAATTATATTCATGCATAAGAGAAAAAGAGGGAGAAAAAAGACATGTTAAGAGAAGAGGGAGAGGGAGCAAAAGCAGCTTCATGTGTTTAATTATGAAGAGATAAGTAGATGAGAGAGAGAGAGAGAGAGTTCCAACTCTTCCAAATATTGTTTGCAACTGCATGCAGTAATAGGGACTTTCTCATTTGGCAGCAAAAATGCCATGTTTATGGGCTTAAGGAAACCCTTAAAACTCATAGATACATTCTAAAACTAATTCTAACCAAAATAGTAACTTCACTCAAAATTCAACTAATAAAGCCCTTAGGAGTCCCAACAAATTAAAAATATAGAAATATCATTTAGAAAGATTACTAATTTAAGTCGTCGCAGAGGGGCAGCATCAGGTAAGGTGGTGCACCAATCACCTCTTGTTGGACAAAACTTGGTCACAACTCACAAGTTTCGTTTTCATATCCTTGGGAAAATCAACAAGAGTCTATGACATTGAAAATATCTTCATGCATTCCTTTGTCTCATGATCTAGCTCTTTATAAATCATCTCCTTGTGGTACTGCATCAACTAGGTGCATATGTTGCATACAAAATAATGGTTATTGTGTATTATCATCCACTTGAAAACTTAGACCTATAGTGGCATATTTCTTTGCCAACATAACTGACAATGGACAAATTTTTTAAAATTCTGTTACAGTGGACATGGATCCAGTGCACAGTCAACATGATAATCCAGAAAACTTGGGGGAAAAAATTTACTTATATATCCCCAGAGGTTACTACTATTGTTGGTGCACTAAAAACTCACAAGATCAAAGGACAAAAACTTGCAAATCAGATTTTCTAGCGGAGATATACGAACCATGCTTGAAATTTGTGAGTTATATGGCTCAAGATAATGACCTAAGAAAAAGAGGAAGCAGAGATATACCTATCTGAAATTTTATTCTCCAACAAAAACTCTCATTGAACCCTTCAGTAAGGGATGCATAGACTCTTCAAATAAACTTGGTCTCTTTACGAGTTACTTGAGCGCAGAGTGGGTTATTGGGAGCAAATCTAAAGCCTTAAATGCTTGGACTTAATGCTGACACAACTAGCACAACGCAACAAATAGAACTCAACCCATTAACCTGACCCAACTTCAGATATAACTAAATTTCCTAATGCCCTCAAGATACTAAAACAAATCAGCCCCTAAAGCGAAACCAACCACCCTTTCCACCCAAAATAACGACCATGATCACACCACACTGAGAATGCAAGGACATGTTAATAAAGAAAACTAAAGTTTCTATAATTTGTGAGATTCTTCAATTAAAACATTTAATGCAACAAAATTATATTAGAGAAAGGGTAGTGTGTACGTGTGTGTGTGTGTGTGTGTGAGAGAGAGAGAGAGAGAGAGAGAGAGACAGAGAGTATAATAGAAAACTTTACAAAGTTTTTCCAAATTATTCTTTCTGTTTATCAAATAAACCAGCCATGTACCAATTTGTCCATTGTGCACTTGATGGATGGAAAGGCAGCACATTCACAATGTCACAGAATTTTTATTTTTATTTTTTTTTTTTAAAAAAAAAAAACTATCTAAGATTTAGAAAAGTCAAGTAACGTCAAATTTGTGTCACAGCTTGTACATTTCCTTTAAAAATGATCAAGGAGCATCCTGCTAAAAATAATAATAATAAGGATGGAGGCTTGGATAAGTTTTGAAACCTTCCCGGGATAGACGCTGGTAAGAGGGGAAGGGCAAAAAATTATTATTATAATAAAAACTTTATATAATAACAAGAGAATAAAAATAAAATTTTAATAGAATCACCTTCTTCTCTTTAATTAATGTCAAATTCCCTTCCTTCATGCAAATAATGCTGAAAGATAAGTATATAGCCAATTCACTCCTAAAATCCACCATTGGCAGGAAAACCCGAAATGAACTTTTTTATTATACATGCCCAAACACTACCCTCACCAGCAGAAGTACCACGACTTGAAAATAGCCCAATACTCTGAAAAAAGAGAGGGAGGAGGGCAAAATAGAACCCTGAACACATTCAATTTAAATAATGTGGTGTATCTAATAAAATCAGGCATTTAATTGGACAATCCAAACAGCACTTTCACCATTGCTTACAATTAAACACAACAGAAACCCCCACCTGCCTACCCCCAAAGTAGAAATAAAGAGATAGAAGGGCTTCAAAATGGCTGCAAGATGAAGACCACTTAACTTGCAGAATCTCACCAACAATATTTGCAGCAGCTGGTTTCATTTTCAAGAACTTAGCATGGTTGCATGAAGGATGTAGAGAGGAGCTTATGAATTACTCCCTGTCCCAAAAAGAATGTCTCTTTTGGGAAACTGTGACAGTCACAGTTCCCCAAAAGAGACATTCTTTTTGGGACAGAGGGAGTAATATTCAACCAGCATCTCAGATGCAAAAATCTTCATGGATCATTTGATGAGTTTTTTTTATCTTTTTCCTTCCTATTTTGGGGAATCCATAAAAGAATTGCTCACTTGACAAGTCCAAGCCATTTGTTGTTGTTAGGTCAATAGGACTTGGATTGGCAAATTTCGTAAATAAAGAAATGAGTCTGTAACTTTTCTTTTAATTTCTAGCTTAGGTTAGTAGTTTTTCAAAAATTAGTGTTAGTGAATGGAATTCATGTTGCATTCAAGGGGGGTATTCATAAACTGACTCATGGATGCATTCACCATACTAGCGTTCACGCATGCATATCTAGGGTTTCTAAGTTGACATGATTTTATTTTATTTTGATTTCCTAAAGTGCTTGAAACTTGCATGAAATTTTTTTGGAAACTTCCTTGTTGAAACTTTTTGAAGTATAAACCTGCAGAAGTTTTCAGAGAATGGAAACATAGGAATCATGTAGTCAATCCCAAGTAATTGGGAAAAGGCTTGGTTGCTGTTGTTGTAAACATGCAGAAGTTTTCGATCCATCGAGATATCAATTGAAGGTCGATCGATCGAACTGTTTGGATAAGTAGTCTCCAAGTTGGTTGCAAACTCTGCAAAAACCTACTCTCTCTCTTTACTACCTCACCGTCTACCAATACATTCAAGGGCAGATCTATAGACAACTCATACATAATAGAAAGCGTTATTTGTGAGTTCTAGAGTGCATTCTGTTTTTCTTTTACATTCATCATTCTAGTAATTGGTGAGTGTAATTTTTTGTATTGACGACTATTGTTGCATGCTCGATCAACGACTTCAACACAACCATTCAATCCAAACAATTGAAGCCTGGATGACTAGTGGGTGAGACTGGATCACTAGTAGGTGATTCTTCGGAGAAAAGTTTGGAGTCTTCTGTGTCGAGAGGTAACTAGGGGATTCTGGGTAGAATTTGTTAACCAAGGTTATAATCTCTTTCTCGAGAGTGGAATTGGGTTTCCTGGACAAGGTCCAGAGATTTTTTTATTTTTTGCTACTTAGGGCTAAATCTGCTATCCACTGATTTCTGCTTTAATTGCTTACTACTGCTATTGATTGTTGAGATTTTTACTGTTTAATTCTATTAAAGTTATTTTAATTTAAAAATTAGTTAAAATCATTAATCAGTTCTACAAAACCTATTCATCACCCCCTTCTAGGTCTAGAGTGGGCCTTGCGTGACTCTCTATCAGAGCCTCAGGTTCCGATACTACGAACTATCAATTGTATTAGGTGGCGAGGAAGATTACCCAAGTTAAAATTGCAACAGGCATGGAAGAGCCTTGGGTTAATACAAGTTATTAAGACAATATCTTCACAAGGACACGGTTGCTCAGATCTCTAGTCTTTTTTCCTTTTGGGTGGAATCTCTGTAGTCTTTCAGAAGTCTGAGAAAGGGAAGTGGCACCTACTATATTCTAAAGTTTGACACTGAACCCAAAATTAACCATCCTGACCTGAGTTTGGATAAATTGCAACAGGCACGTTAACTAAAAGAAAGTTCAGTTGACCACAGAATTTACTCAACGTATCAACCATCTAAAAGAGAAATTAACTTCTGCTACTACAAAGAAATTTAGATAGCAAATGGAAGTTTGGCATGCGTACAACCAACCAGGACATACCCATTCAGGATCCCAAAGAATAATGCACTCACTTCTAAGTTTTGAATATACAACTAGGCTTTAAGAATTATGTCTAGTGCGTGGTAAATCAAATAACAGATTCCACTAGACAGTTAAAACTACATTATTATTTCCCTAGGCCAATTTGTGAACTGCTTTAATCCAACATAGAGAAATTATATAACAGAAACACCTAATAGATCTATACACCTCCTGATGTATGGTGCCTGCTAAAATAACAATAATCAAACCTGCACATTTGCATTTGGTGCACACATGCTGGTTGGAGCAGGTCTTGATTCATATGCATACCTCATCAAATATCCATTTGCAAACACCAGACTGTTGCAGGAGTTGAATATATTTGAATAGCAGTGCCACAATATCTTCGACGTGCTCTGTGATTAGGGAAAAGGAAATCAATATCACGTAAGAAATTCACTTAGCTGCAGAAATTGAACATTGACTTCACACACACACAGCGAAGATTAAGATTTAAGTAGAACTTTGTAGCTTTGTTTGCAAACAGAAGGACAAAATTTACAAGTAGTCCGATGAACAACATCTCCTAAACTAACAAAAACAATAAAAAGAAAAACGAAAAAGAAATTCTTAAATACCCATTTATCCAAAAGTTTAAATTGCTAGAGATAGTGTAACGAAGTAGTTTTATGATTTTTATCATCAAAATGCCTCCTCACTGTGACCTGATTCCCCAGCATGAGTAAGCCAAGCACGTGAAAGGATTATGATTACAAAGGAGGCTATTAGATTTAAGCCCAAGATCTCTATTGATTTGCTATCAGGTTAACAATCAACTAGTCTCCGGCTTAAGTTGTGAGAGTTGTTAGAAAGAGTGCAAGTGTTTATATGATCAACAAAAAAAAAAGTCAGAATGCTAACCGTGCCCAGAATCAGTCAGATCAATAACTACTTCAAAGAAAGAGAAATCAAAATTCCAATCCGATTCACCAGCAGATAAACTTGTTGCCCAACCTGCAAAGTTTTATATAAGTAGCCAATCAAAAACCTTTAGAGAACAAAATAAGAATGAATTTGGAATGAGAAGCATTATTTGAACCACCAAAAAGAAAGGAAAAAAAAAAAAAAAAAGATGGTTAAATGAAAAAATAAATAAAATTATAAACATATATCATCACAAAGAATGAAGACAGAAAAAAAAAAAATATATATATATATATATATATATATGACTTATAAAAGCCATAACATATCCAGTCAGAATGTATCAGATATCTTCTTATGCCTCAAAGAATGAAGCCAGGGGAAAAATAAGAATAAACAATGACTTATAAAAGCAATAACACATCCAGTCAGAATGTATCAGATATCTTCTTATGCCTTCACAGTCCATAGTTATGAAACCCTATTTCTCTACTACTTGGACCTAGCTTCAGTCCTTTTTGCCATTCAAACTTTACACGAGCAAATCCTCCACAAAATCCCCTGTATCTTTTCTCATTACCTCAACCAACAATCCTTTTCCATTCCTTGAATACTTGCAATGCCTTCAACTTGAATTAAATCACTTCAGATTAGTCCACTTCATAGTCTTGATCGCACATGACAAAAACCTTCCAGATGACTTTCCCACTATCCATTCCTCAGTAGAAGGTGCTTCTAACTTGTTCATTTATTTATTTATTTATTTCGAAAGTTCAAGCAAACGCACAAACACCCACAATATTGCCCCCCTAGCAGGGCTCGAACACTCAACCTCCCCTTTGTGGAGGAGAGATCATACTATCTGGGCTAACGCCCATTGGTGTTCATTTCTTTATTTTGATAAGAAACCAAAATATTATTGAAAAAATTGGACAGAACTATAACATAGAATTCCATCTAGTCCAGGAAAACAATAACAGAAAACAACAACAGTATTTACACCGAAAGTCTTGTGTCCCAACCAGGACGAGAATGTTGTACTACCCTGTTGGGGTTGGGGTGATAGGAGATAAATCAAAGATTTACAGGAGTGTATTAATAAATTGATGCTTGAAATTAACAAGTGTATTTATGCTTGAAATTAAGTCATGACTTTCTCAATCTCTGAGAGTTTTCCTTGTTGCTTACAGTAATACTCGTATAAATCACAAGACATTTGAAATGAAAATTTAAAATTTACAGTATGACACGGTTGACACCATAACATTATATGACATATTTCTATCATCGGTTAAAAAAGATGTGAAGGAGAATAATAATAAAATATAAGACTTCCTAAATGTGTTTCCTTTTCCCTCATTGGGCTTGCTACAAGCCACACCCTTTTTGGCCAGATCCTGTGCCTAAATGAATGAACTGGCCAGGAATTATATTGAGCTGAGCCACATTGGTAAGCTAGGCTGAACCTGGACAATTTTGCAGCCTAACCACGCATTTAAAAATACTCAATTCAACTCAACAAAGTCTTTTCCCAACTGCTTGTAGTCAGCTACATGGGATTTATTTTTCCATTTTGCTCTATCTAAAATTACCAAGTACAAAAACTCAAATCATTGTGTAAATAAAATCCATGTTTCACTAATATACACTCGTAAAATTCTGTATACATATTCCTATTTAGATTCCTTTGTGTTTAAACATTGGCAAAAAGTTCAAAATTTCTGACTCGTAAAATTTTGTACACATGTTTCACTAATCCATGTTTTGCTGATATAGACTTGAAACCTACACCAGATTTTACATTCGAGTATAACCATTGGTCAAAGTTCAAAACCTACACCAGAAGCTTTGTGCACACCAACAACTAAGGGCCCCATTAAACATACCTTGCAATTTATCACTCCACATGCATCCTTGACTTTTTATTTAGTTTTTGGTTGACACAAATGACCATTCCCCCAACCCCCATCTCTACCAAATCAAAGAAAAAAATAGTTATCTTTAGTATCTAGTATGGGGGGTGCATCATGAAGTTTCAGTAGCTACCATAAAAAATATTCTTCATCCCCTCTTATATGCACCACATTGGAAATGGCCTTCTTCTCTTTCTATATGCACTTGGTGTCCCATATTAGTAGGCCTTTGGTTATGAGTTTTTCTGATTCCACTAATTATTCGGAATTAATCAAGTCATGATAAGTTTACTGTGAGGCCATTTGGGTCTCGAATAAAAAATTCTTAACAAGTCAAGTCTTAACCTTTTGAGAAGACAAACTCTATAGCAGAGAGAAAGTGCATGGTGGATAAGCCCAAAGAGGTATAAAAGGAAAAATAACAAGTGAAATTTGGAAGGCAAAGGTTAAACAAAAATAAGAGTTTCTTAAGAGAAGAAATCTTTTGGAGAGAATATATATGTGTGTGTGTGTGTGTGCGCGCATGCATATACATATATGATTAAAATTTGATCAAGATGTTAAGCATAAGTCAAAAGGCAACACTTGACCACTGTGAAAATTCAAATTATCAATTGGAATTAGACCCTGATAAGAGATCTCCGATCAAAGAAACCTGCAGAATAATACTAAACTATAAAACAAAGATCGGGCTGAGAATTCGCTGTAGCAATAATGCTAAACCCTATACTAACACCATAACAATAAGTTTAAACAAAAAGCAAATAATACTCTGGATAATGTAAGGAAATTAGAGAACCCACCCAAAGTTTTCAAGACATAAAACACAGATCCTTCTCCTTCATGGCCAATTAAGTGGCCAAGATACCTGCTTGCACCCTCCTTGTAATGGTGAATGTCTGGAGTTGTTGGCCATATAATTCTCAACCTGTGACCATGTTTTATTGGGACAGCTTTGACAAGAATCTGAATAACATCATAACATATTAGCACAATAAGATAATTATCTCATAGGATTCAAAACACTTCTACAAATTATCTCCTCATAGCCACAGTAATTTCTAGAATTTGATACCTGCAACTGCTTTCACCAACCATAGTTATTAAAAGAGCTCTGAAAACTTTTCCTTGAGCCTTGCCTGAGCAAAGCTCAAGGCACCTCAAGGCATTCCATATAAGCCTCCAGTACCCTAAGGGCACCCATAATGTGAGGATGTCACATCTACATTTCTCACTCCTTGAGAATTGAGATCCATTTTCGGTTGAATTTATGTGCACAATATCTTTTTCTCTCTTTTCCAGTGACATATATAGAATTTCTTATTACAATCTTAAAACCCAAATACCTCATTGTTTCAAACAGCTTACTGTTTTCAACCAACACTTCACTTAGAGTTTCTAAAACCACTTTCAGTGTTTGTTCATATAAGAACTGCTATAGATATTTTAAATCAATCAGAGCACAATCTTAAACACTGACATCCACTACCTTGCAAATTAAATGCCAGTAACTCTGGATGAAATTCCTTAATTTTCACACTGATAATTTATATGGCAAATTGGTCAAATTTTAGAGCTGTCAATTGGCCCAGCTTGAGCCAGGCTAAAATTTTCCAAGCATAGCAAAAGGGCAAGATCCTCTGACCATGCTCGGAACAGTCTGAAATCTTTCTTAAGATATCTAGCCCAAGCTCAATCCACGTGTTCAATGAACTCCGAGCCAAGTTCATGCCAGCACAAGACTGACATACTGAACTAATGATGATGATGATATTCTGATTTCAATTTAGAGAAGACACAAAAATATTAGAAATTATTCCGTGAAATTAAAGAAAAAGCTTTTTGTTCAGCTCTAGACATAATGACTATGGTCTTAAAATAGACAAATACACACCAGTCCTATGAGTACCTGAAGATGCTCTGATGTGCAAGGCTGACCAGGAAAACGGCTAGAACTTCGATCAGTATTTCGGATTTCTTGGAATTTGTTCTCGACCAAGGTTTGAGTTTTATCTAGACTCTCTGAGTATATTCATAAAAAATATAAATAAATAAATAATCATGATAGCTGATAATTCAAAGGAGTCAGCATCATAGATCCCAAACTGACACTTGCAAAATTATTTGCTTACCTTTGGCATATACGACCAGATGCATGAGGTTAGCAGAATAATTCTCTTCATAGAATTTGAGAAGCTCAAGTCTAGTATCCACTCCTCTTGCTTTTGGCCGTACCTCCAAAGTATCCCAGTTACCTATAAATATGACAGATTCAGCACAATAATATAAACAACAAATATTCTGTACTACAGCACTCTGTCTAAATTAGTACATGTCATATAAATGAAAAATACCATATCTAAGGATCTTTCATTAGAAAAGCCTTTCATCATTCGTGGTCAGCACCAAAGACAAGCTTCAAAGCTTATCTTTTTCTAAACAGAATATAACAAGCAAAACAAAATGATATTTTTTCAAGACAATTACGGTAAAGGATATCTAAACAAGCTGTGCCATAATACCATAAATGTTTATTTCATTACCATTGCCCAGTAGGATAAAGATCAATTGTTACCGCTTTATTACTAATGAAGGATTAGAGAGCTTTTCTCCTTTCAAGAAAGAAGAAAGTATTACAGCTTTTGCAAACAGTGGTGGGCCCAAGGATCCTTGGTTGGCTGCTTTTTGTGTGGAGTTCCATAAAAGCAGCTGGAGGATTATGACAGACAATTCCATGGGATACAATTATATCCATTGTCTCACCATTCAAGTAATTAAAGGAAACAAACCAAACAAGCAAACATCAAATAACCCGGACATTTTGGCATTCCAAACCAATCTAGCATAATTCTGTGAAAAAGAACACCATAATGCCTTCAAAATAAGTAGACATAACATTACTCATGATTAAGACTAATCAAAATCATCATGCATGTACAATAGGAACTAGGCTGCTTTTTCAAAAAATGAACACTTCAAAATGCACACCTGTACTGAATTTATGATACGGATGTCCTTCTGCACTCATATGTTTCTGAAGCTGCACAGAAGCATAAATCAAGGCAGAAAATAGCAGTTAGAGGCACTTTTCTGACAGAAACCAACTATTTAGGTACACTACACGACAAGCAACAAATCTGTAATAAAATAATGATATATCAATAAGTTATAATAATATGGTGCTGCGTTTGAAGATCATAAAGAGATATTCAGGAAGAACTATATCTTTCTATCCATTACTAACTCTCTTAGAAGTTCCAATAAGTACAGAAATGCCATTTATGAGACACCAGATAACTTGCCAGAACATAAACACTGGACTATATTTTAATAGTTCCCCATCCTTATCCCTGCAGAAAACGATGCAACTATTTCTCTGAACCGCAGTACACGAAGAACACACTTCAAAATCAATTAAAAGTTTCATAATTTTTTTATTTAAAAAATAATAATAATAAAAAAAATAATAATAAAATAATAATAATAACAGCCATGTCAAAGTCACTTTATCAATGCAAATAATCTCAAGCTTACTTTCATCAATGAGAATCAACTTATTTCAGTGAATCTTCTGTCTCCACAGAAGCTACAATAACGACCAAACACAGTTAAATTTACTAGAAAATGAGGAACTTCAGATTCAAAAATGTCCGAGATAAGATCAATGATCCATCGAACATAAACTAATAATGCCTGATACAAAACTGAATTCTAAATGCTTTAGGCCATTTGTCCCAGTTCAATACTAACCGCCGGGAAAGGGAATTTTCCCAAACACAACTCCCTTTATGAAAATAAACACAAATAATTCTCATTCATTAGGCAAAAGTATATAGACGATAATAACAATTACGAGAAAGCCTGACGAGTGACATGCAAAAGTACTCTAATACCAATATATAAAAATAAAAGGGATATACATAGATGCACTAATTATTGTGGTATTATATTAATAACTCAAAACAGTGAAACTTTGGGAGACTAAGATGAGAAACTGAGGTACTGGAAAATCAATTTGGATTCATGCTGGGGAGGTTAATGGTGGTACAGGCTATTTACTTAGGAACTAACAGAAAGATACAGAGAGAAGAGGAAAGATCTTTATTTTATTTTTATTCATTTTGAGAGAGCCTATGATATGGTACCTGAAGATCTAATATGGAGAGTTATAAAAAATAAATAAATAAATAAAAGAGAGAGAGAGAGAGAGAGAGAGAGAGAATCACAAAGGGATACACTTGTGCAATAAAGTGTAACTAGTTGGGATGACTTTGAAGAAAACAAGTGAATTTTCAATTATTGTAGGCTTACATCAAGGGCCAGCATTAAGCCCATATCTTTTCGCCATAGTTATGAATGAACTGACGAGACACATTCAATATGAGAATCCACGGTGTAAGTTATTTCTAGATGATATTGTTTTAATTGGGGATTTGGAGAGAAAAAAAAACTCTATAATTGAAAGAGTTTAAGATACGTAGGAATAAAACTGAATATATAGAGTGTAATTATAGTCAATCTAGAAATAGAAATTCAAACAGGATATAGTGAAGATTGAAGGTCATGAAGTACAAAAAGAGTGAGCATTCCCTTATTTAGGCTCAATTATTCATAATGAAGGAGAAATTGGAGATGATGTTAATCGAACAATCAAAGGCAGGTTGGGTTGAAAGGAGGAGTGCATCTAGTATTGTGAGCATTCGTCAAAGTAGTTGCATCCTCCGGTTCATCATACCCATCTTCAACATACTCTCAAACATCATAGGCAAGAAAAATAGTTTTCATCTTCACATACCAGAAATCATAGTTTTCCCCATCAAAAATAGGAAGTAAAGATTGTTGGGCTTCCTGATTTTGATTGCTTAAACTCGCCATTGCCTTCGCCAATCTTCTTAGGGGTTTGTTTTCCCGTCAATAATCTTCACGCCCAGTTTGCTCTTGATCGAAATGAAGCTCTCCACTGGGGATGACAAAAGCAATGCTTTCTCTCAAACTTGGAATAGGTAGAGTTGTCAGTGTAGGTAAAACTACGATTTTATCAATGCAACTGACTGTAGGTAAAATTTTCATTTTTACCATTATAACGGGATTGTGTTGTCTTGGTGCCGCAAACTTATTCAATGGTTTCATTGCAGGTTCTACCATGGTTGACGGTGAGAGTATTGACAAAGACTCCTCATGCGGACCAGCGCGTGGGCGGGCTTCGAGGAGAGTGGCAGGTACTTCTGGGAGGTGGAGGGTTCCTGCTTCCATAGTTATCCAGGGTGAGTCCTCCCAAGGAGGTGTTCCCCCTTCGCGGAGGCAGAGGCAGCACCGTGGCTCATCAGGAGCCAAATGAGAAAGTTGATGTCCCTATGGATGATGGTTCTACTGATGAGGGTGAGGATGAATCCGCTTCGGCTGCCACAGCCAAAAACCCAGCCAATGACAAGACCACTCTTCCTTGATGTTGACAGAGCATTTGTGGACACCAAGGACGTGGGGCCTGGAGGAATTTGGGTTATCATCCCTCTGTTTACTTGCAGGCTGGACGGGTATGACTTGGACTTTTGCTTTGCTTGCTTTGATCTGCTCTATTTGTACTTAGTGATGATCAAAGATAAATGTTGTCTTGCAGTTATCTTGCAAGAACAATGCTTATTTCAGGGGAGCCCCACTATGATTCGAAGGAAAGTTCTATAAAACAACTATTGACCAGCTATTCTTTATGGGAAGGAAAGTTGGATACTAAGAAACATCTGCATAAAAACCTCTGTAAACTTTTTTCCTATATATTCGGCAACCTCAAGCAGTTCAAAAGTCGAAGAGAACTTTTGTTAGCCAATTCTACTTCTATTTTTACATCAAATACATGATTCCATATCCTGCACCGCTCGTATATATCTCAACACTAAGAAGCTTTATTTTCCCTGTGAATGTACAAAGCTGGGAACTCATTTCCTCTTATTCAATTGTAAGTGTGATGAAATGATATATAAATCCAATCTTTAACATTTTCACAAAGTACTCACACTCTGTATATTGAAACATGCACTATGGTGGGGAACTATATTTTCAGACCAACTGTGTAAAAATCCCAGAAGAAGATTGCCAATGTTTCATAAAAATTAATGGTCACATGTCAAAACCAAATTCAACCATGTCCAAAGCAATCCACAAATGATTTAAAATTTGGCAAGAAAGTACATCGAAATGATCAAATTACAGATGTAAGCAGAATTTGAGAATGAATGTAAATGTAAATGATGAGACTGACATCGACATTGTGGGCAATGGCTTATATAAGAACAACTGAGAGCCAAATGTTTTGGAAATAAAAGCATAAATTGATTAAATCAGACATGTTGAAATCATAATCTTTCTGATAAGCAGCACATTGAAAAACATAAGTGACAAATAATTCAAAATAGTAATTAGCCTTAAAAAATAGACACTAAAGTTGCCCCAGCATTTTTTTGGCCATCTACCTAAAATGTTGCAGGGAATTCTACAAACCTTGCTAACAGAGAATAAAGGAAGAAAGCTCATATAAAGCAGCAAGGAACAGATATATTAGACTGAAGCAAAATGTTAATACCCTGCAAAAGTGCCAAGTGCTTCATGCTAGACCCAAACCATAGATGTTCATTTTGCATGAAGGAATTCTGAATTAAAGGAATCTACTCAGAACTAAATTTTATTATCTAATGTTGCAAACAGAAAAGTAAAACAACAAAAAACATCAAAGTTGATTTATCAAAATTCTACAAAGGCACTCAAATCTCCGTTACCATTTGAGAGATGCATCATCATACAGGCAAATTTTTAAGAATATCAGAAGGTTCTACGCATCATCTTCTTTGGCTTTTTTACATAACTTAGCCGGAGTTTCTTAAGAGTCTTCCTCTTCCTGGCCCTTTTCTCAGGCAAGGTCTCCCTCTTTTTCTCCTTCTTCACAGCTGCAGGTTTTTTTTTCACAAACCTTGGTTCCACCTTGTAAGCTTTGGGTGTCACTGGAACCCCTGCATTCTCAGCTTCCTGGTAAAGAGCATTTGCTTTAGCAACACGGCCATGAGCAACCAACTTTCCCATTAACAAATCATAAGTCTTGATTCCAGGTCCGCAACCATCCTCCTTCATCTTGGCGAAAACACTCATAGCATGATCAATTCTCTCAATTCCACACAAAATCTTCAAGAACCCAAAATATGCCTTCTTATCAAGAGCATCCCCAAACCCTGCAGATTTCATTCTGTCAATCATCTCATCTCCCTCCCCAATCCTTGCAGCCTGGTATAAACTCCTGATAAGAACAATAAATGTTGTCTCATCCGGAAAACAACCCCATTCACCCATTCTATGAAACAAATTCAGTGCCTCCTCCGTCTTTCGAATCTTACACAAATTGTTAATCAACACATTGAATGTTTCCACATCGCGGGGAACACCTGCAACATCCATATCAACCAACACCTGCTCGGCCTCTGATTGAAGCCGAAACACGTCCTTTTTCCTACAAAGCTTACACACACAGTCAAGAATTGCATTATATGCCACAGTACCAATCTCAAAACCACCCCTATACATCTCCCCTGCCAACCTCTTAGCCTCATCAAGTTTCTCATCAACACACCACCCTTTGATCAGCACCTCACATATATATTCATCCGGAAAGAATTCATTTGCCAAACTCTTCACCATTTTCTCAGCATGACTCGCAAACCCTTTTTCACACAACTTCGACACAATCAATTTCAGTGACTCAAGGTTTCGAATAAAACCATAATCTTTCTCCATTCGATCAAAAAAGGACACTGCCTGAGTCGGTCGACCAGCCCTAACAAGCCGATCAATGGAAGATTCTAGGGTTTTAGCCCCCACAATGCCACGACCGTTGACGAGGACGTCGTGTGTAGCCTTGAAATCTTTCCGGCGACCGAAGTAATCGACGAAATACGAGACTGTGTCGTCGGTGGGTTTGAAATTAGGTCTTGAAGAGACCCATTTGTAAAACCCTAAAACTGTACGGCCTGCTTCTGGGGAAATATTGAGCGTGTGGAGAATCAGAGAAGGGGTTAGGGTGATGTGAGAGAAGTGGAGGTCTAGGTGTTGGGTTATAGAGAGAGAGTCAGAGTCTGGGTCTTTAAGGAGCTCAGTGGAGAGAGATTGGGCGATCTCTTCTGAATCTTGAAATGGGTCGATCTGGGTTGATGAGAAGGTTCTGGAGGAGGAAAGAGAGAAGGGTAAAGAGAAAGAGTAGCTGGCCGGATAGCAGTGCTGATGGGTTTGTGCTAGAGGACAGAGAAATGAGGGTTTAGAGAGAGAAAACGGAGGATGAAAAAGACGCTGAGGTTGAATAGGCGAAGAAGATGAAGAGAAGCGGCGAAGGAGTAGGGCTCGAAGTTGCAGAGACGCCAATGGCGTCGAGGGTCTCGGCATTTTCAGAGTTTCAGAGAGAGATGAAGCTCAGTTTCTCAGCTTCCTCGACACACTGTAACAATTCGAAAAACCTAAAACAAGTAATTATACAATGTCACGGGTTCTATGATACGGATCTTGATATCTCTATATTAGCCGTAGGATTTTCTCCATTCGTGTAGGTGGAATTAACCCTATTAAATATAATCCCAAATGAAAATACGTAAATGCCCTCTATTTGGAATTATCATTTCCTTTGTGTTTTTGCACTAACCACCAGAGAACATAAAACAAGTGGATATGAGATTTGGATGATGTGGTACTGGTAACGATAGAGAAAGTGTAAAAACTAGAAACCCAACTGTTTCTTCAATCCTTCTCTGAGTTCTCTCTTCAGTCTAACCCATAGGC
>JAOTQH010000011.1:3850279-3865858 GCA_025631255.1 Cornus kousa | reverse complement strand
TTCGGGCTCAACCCGAACCCAACCCAAAACCCAATTTTTTTTTTTTTTCTCCTTTCTCTCTCCTCTCTCTTCTTTCTCTTTCTCTCTGCCGGAGATCTGGGTTGCTTCTTCTTGACCCATATACTGTTCCAGTCCATCGTTTCATGTTTGTGATGTTGCTTCTTCTTTCCGGCGATGGCGCCTGCCTCCTCGCCGGAGATTTGGGTTTCATCTCCCTCGCTCAAGCGATTTTGCCAGAGGACCGCCGTCTCTTTGAGACCTTTGCAGGGCACTTCTTTGGTGGTTTCTACTTCGGGTGGCGGCGGAGGAGGAGCTCTGCAGTTGGCATCAGATTCCGGCGAGCGGTGGTGGTGATTTGGAGGAACACATCTGGGTTTTAAAATAAATAAATAAAATTAACACTGAGATCTGAAAATATATGGGTTTTGAACTTCTGATTCTTGCAGACAGATCTGAAAATATATGGGTTTTGAACTTCTGATTCTTGTAGATTTTGTAGTCTGCAGTTGTAGAGAAAGAGAGAAAGAGTTGAGAATGAGACCTGCGATTGGGGAGACTGAAATGATTTGCCCTAAAAAAAAAAAAATTAATAATAATATAATCAAATATATAATATATATAAATTTTTGGGGAAAAAAAATTATTATTTTAAAAAAACTCAACCCGTCAACTCGACCCGAAAATATTCGGGCTGGGTTTTGACCATAACCCATATTGGATACAATTCAGGTTGGCCCAACCCAACCCGATTTTGGTTGAGGTCGGGTTGGATCTGGGCTGGGTTGGACTAGCCCAACTTGCAGCCCTAACTGTGGCTCCTTCCCACCCTCTCTCCTTCTTCCTTTCTTTAATTTGTAATATATATATATATATATATTTCAAGCAACAACATCACAAACATCATCAACATCTTCTTTTTGCATATCCTAGCCAAATTACTGCTTCCACTGCCCATTAATTTCTGCACCTCAACAATTAGTGACAAGATATAATATATATATATATATATAACTATAATAGATCAAAATCAATTTATGAATTGATGTTGAGGGATGATGATGATGCGGCAGTGTCAAATAGTTGTTTGGGTTAAGGTCTAACGGAGGGGAAGGAGAAGAAGAGGGTAAGGATAGAGAAAATTTGGATTTATAAGATGGGTTATACCCAATAACCTATTTAAAGTTATTTGATACAGGGGTATTTAAGTGAATTGTATTTGTCAATTTTATATCAAAGGGTAATAAATTTAATTCATCATTATCAAGGTGTCTTTGTCTATTTTATCAAACTTGAAGGGGTGTGATTATCCAAAAGTAGGGGTGTGATTGTCCAAAAGTAGGACAACTTTCATCTACCTGTCCTTGCGTCAAACTTGAGGGAGTGTTGGTGTACTTTACCCTCTCTTTTTTTGTTGGTGTACTTTACCCTTGATCGAAAGAAGAAAGAAATTAGGTAAAAAAATCAAATTATACATGACAACCAATTGTGACCTTATAATTAATCAAAAGAAGAAAACAGATTTAGAAAATTAACTAAAGCGTGTGATCTTGTTATAAAATAGTCTTGATATGGAATTTCCACCTTCTAATTCCATATTTATTGTGTTTTAGGTACTCTTATGCCTTATTATAATTTTTCTAAACTTTCTTTTTAATAAACTAAAATGTCATTGCAGTTTTTAATAATGTCATCACCAACAAAATTCATAAAATTAATAAAAATAAATTTCCTTCTCTACCAGCTGGGACACAGAATATTATAAATCATAGCATTCTAGTGTATGTGATAGATGATCGTATTAATTATTTATATGGGTTTAATTTTTCTACAAATATAAACTTAGAAGAAATTTTAAGTGCTCTATTAATTGGTAATAATGTCGGTAAAGAGTGAGATTGTTGTCTTTTTTCCACCATCACTTATTTCGATCAGTCTATAAAATTAAAGCTTATCATGGAATTAACTTTTGTTTCATGACAGCAAGTCTGAAGACGATAGAAAGGTAAGCATGTCAAATTGGAGTTAGGCCTAATCAAAACTATGTTAGTAGGATTTGTTATACATATTTTGTGGCTTGTACTCTATTTTTATTTTTTATTTTTCACCCATTGTGGCCCTATACTCGAGCCATTCAACAAGTGAAACAAGTGAATAAAATATTTTTTCACATGTTCCTCTCCTTACTTCTCTTACAAAATTACTGACTTAATTGTTTTAATTTTTAAAATTATGACGAATTCAATGCTCCCATCGCAACAATAAACCTTCATCGCAAAAATTTTATTCAAACAAAAACTTCACTACTTAAAAAATGCAAAGACAAACTCAATTGAACTAAGAGAGCCCCCTCCATATATAGTGACATTAATTAGGACTGAAACATAAAGACAAACTCCACCGAACAAAGAGAGCCCCCTCCATATATAGATGACATTAATTAGGACTGAAACGTAACGAAATATAAAACAACCAATATCAAATACCATATAAGCATACAAATTAACAGCAACTTTAGAAATATATTATATACTAGTAAAGTCCAACAAAAGCTAATTATAGTGCATTAAACTTCCGAGACTGCAGGAAAGAACAAGTCCACCAAATAACCAAGTACACAAACAACACCAAAGTTTTTTACTTTCTTGCCAAAATATTAATACTTCACTGACTACTACCTAAAACAACCTAGTAATTAATTAAACAACGTTACTACTACATTAAATAAAGCAGGTAAGATCACCCATGTGAAGGTACCAAAATTATGGAGATCAAATTGCAACAGCACCATTCCGCCAAGACATCAAACACCTACCAAACACTTTCAAGAACCCCTAGCAACAGCTTTGCAAACCAGGGGATGCTTCATTTCCATGGAGAGTTTGAGGCACTCAGACAAGTCCACACCATTATCAGAAGCAACCCATTTCAAGTTCTGAAGCAACTGGGCTAACCAAAGCTGGACAGTTGCTAGCCCCATGGCTTTACCGGGACAGACCCTCCTCCCAGACCCGAAAGGAGCCAACCTCAGGTCAGACCCCATAATGGGGACCTCCTCCTCCATGAACCTCTCCGGTTTGAACTCGTTTGGCTCCGACCACACCCGCTCGTCGTGAGTAATGGCCCACATGTTCACCATTGCAGTGGTGCCGGCCGGAATGAAGTGCTCACCGACATGGGTGTCGTGGATGGCTAGCCGAGCCCAGGACAGTAATGGGCCTGGCGGGTGCATTCTCAGGGTTTCTTTCACTATGGCATTGAGATAGGGAAGGTGAGGGAGGTCGGAATCGGACACTTTCCGGGAGGCTCCGACAACAGTGTCGATTTCGGATTGGGCCTTGGCTTGGATTTCAGGGTGTGAAACCATTCTTGCGAGTATCCACTCTAGGAGTATTGCCACTGTATCAGTTCCCCTGAAGATCATTTCCTAAAATGAAATGAATAGTAGTTGTTAATTAATTACACATAACATGCACTAATGATATAATCTAGGGAAGAATAAAGTTCTACAAAGAATATATATCCATATCAATAAGAACATATGTGCGTACTGGCCGGGTACAATAATATTTATGTATGACAAAATAAATAAATAAAGCAGCATAAGAACAAGACAAGAAAGAATCAGAAAATATCAGTCTTAGTCTATCAGGGACGACCAAATAAAAAGGGAAGATAATATTCAGATTTTGTCTTTGAATACCCAGAAAGAGAGAGCACATCTATTTCAAGCATCAACATAGCTGTTTCAGATAAATAATAATAAAAATATAAAACAAAATAAAAATATCAGCTTGCAAAAAAGCATTCACACCCCCAAAAAAAAAAAAAAAAGCACTGTACGTGAATAGCAGCAGAACTATGAAATTGTAACCGACACAAGAGACAACATAACAAATTATCATATAGAGATGTACAAATAGATGCAATGAACCCATAAAAAGATAACAACGTTAGGTTTATTGATAAATATGTATAGAAATTAAATACTACACAAACTATATATATATATATATATATATTTAACTTAGCATTGTTCAGTCTATGGATAGGATAAGAGAGAATACCCATAGTACAGCAATCATATCAGAATCAGTGAGCCTGTTCTCTTTCTCCAGATCAAGCAAGACATCAACGAAATCCCCAGAACTCTCATCATGACCACATCCATTTTCAACCCTCTTCATTCTATGCTCTTGTATGATCTTCCCAACAAAAACACTCACCTTAGCAACCAAATCTCTGCATCCCTTTCTCACTCCCTGCAAATCAAACCAACCCAGAAGAGGAAAATGGTCACTCCAGTTGAAAACACCAAGCAGTTCATACCCTTCACTCACCAAGCCCTCAAGCTCAAACCCACCACCACCGCCATTCTCACCAAACTCATAAGACCTTCCAAACACACTCATCATCACATTGTTCAGAGACCCAAAATGCAACACCTTCTTGACCTCAACCTCCCCATTTCTCTCCATCAACTCCATGATTTCCCCAACCATTTTGAGCCCAATCTCTCCCCGAAACTCCCCAAAACAAGCGATTCTCTTGGGACTGAACAAATGGGTCGCCGATATTCTCCTGAGGTTCCTCCAGTACTCTCCAAACGGAGCAAAACCCATAGCTCTGTGGAAGAGAAGCTCATAGGCCGACTCCTTCACAGGCCTATCAGCGAAAGCCGAGCTGTTGAGAATGTCCTTGGCCGTCTCCGGGTGGCTTGAAATGATGAAACGAGTGAACCCAATAGAGAACGCCATTAACCGTACGGCCTTGAAGCTCTGAGAGAGCTTGGCTAGGACTCTGTGAGTCAAAGAGCCAGTGAAGGCTAAGAGAAGACCTAGGAGAGGAAGACCAGAGGGTCCAGGAATGGAGGTTCTAGGCTGGCCTCTGATTCCAGCCTTGGAGAGAGCCCAAGCTAGGCCACCAGGTGCGAGCCAGAAAGCAAACACAGCAACAAATAGAAAAACGCAGAGAAAGAGCTGGAAACTGAGAACCGAGGAATACCCAGTTTGAGGAATAAGCAGAGAGTAGCATTCAGATGACATTTTTAGAAAGGTGTGCAAGGAAAGAAAGAAGAATCAACACAAATGAGTAGAACCAGTAGAGAGAGAGGTGGAGGAGCAGAGTGAGGAAAATGATGGGCCTGAGAGGGTTTAAATAGAAGATGGCTCAACTTTGACCCTGGTTTTAATCATACCGTGGTTGGGGTAAAATTTAGGCTCAGCTTCCTGCGGTGTAACCGCCTTGGAATACATGTACTCCCTTCCTCCCACAATAATAATTTATACAAAAAATTCAACCTTTTATTATTTTAATAATTTTTTATTATATTAATGAAAATAAATTTTTAAATATACTCTTATTAAAAAATAAAATATTATTTCATAATTAGTACTATTATTTAATTAAAAGAATAATTTAAAAATATTATAAAAAATAATAGATTCAAATTTAGAATGGAACATATTTTTTTAAATATTCTAAAATGAAAAGATAAAAAAATTATTTTGAAATGGAGAGAATTGTAATATATTTATGAGTTTGAGTTAACATTTTTTTTATTAGAAAAACTTAATAATTATATTTTTTATAAAATTATTGAATAAAAATAAAATCAATGAAAAAAATGAAATTTCAAATTTCTAAAAGTTGGCTGGGTACTAATTTAAAGGCGAGTATACAATGTTTTAAAGTTTTTAGGCCGATTTATGACTGAGCTATTAATCAAAAAAAAATGGTCTGTTTGGTCCAAAATCGGTCAATTCATATGTGACGTGTCCAGTAAATTATAGTGTAACAAAATCGGTCTCGTCATTTTTGGGGGGAACAGATATTTGGCGAATTATGGATTAATTTGGAATGACTTGACCAGAGAAGTGGGACCACTAAGCCGGGGACAGCATTTTCTTTCGAATCAACTTTGATATATGGGCTGGTCTGTCAGGAATAAAAAAATTTGAAGACCATTAGTACAATTAGTTCCGGGTTGAATTGGAATGGGATCCGGTGATTGCAGTGATCTTGTGAGTGGGGGATGGGCTACGAGTGTGATTATAGATTACTTAGACATGAAAAGTAGTTTTAAAACTTCACTAGAGTAAAAAGTAGAATTTTCAAACATTTTAAAAATTTTAAAACAGAGGAGTAAAAAGTATGGTATTAACAAAAACATCCCAATTAACATAGATGAATAGATAGAGGAAAGGAAGGAATTAGGAATTGATTCCATTGGACTAACCCATTTTACCCTGTGGGGCATATGAATGGTGGGTCCATCATTATCTCATTCCTCCTAATACATGACCTTGCCTTATTGTCCGTAAACTAATGCTTTTGCTTCATTTTTTTTTCCTTATTAACTTCCTTCCATTGTTTGATTTCTAAAGTGAACTGCACAATTGATGTTATGTTTAATTCTCTAAAAATAATTAATTTTTTCAAAATTTTTAAAAACAATTATTCCGTTAGACATTGCGAAGACTTTTCCCTGTAAGTTTTTGTGTTTTTTTTTTTTTTAAAGGAAGAGGAGGAAGATTACTTACAAAAAAATAATAATAATAATAATAATAATAACTAAATAAAATGTATACGTTTTTCACTCATTTTACTCAAGCGTCACGGAAGGATGCAATGGAATGGACTCGAAATGGAGGGTAAGAAGGTAATTATGGTGTCTTCCTAGGTAGTCTGATTTGGTTTTTTACAGCGAAACCATGGTTAAGTTTGATGATTCAGTTAGAGGAGGGATAGGAATAGGTTTTGCTAGTTGACAGCGGACTGGCAAAGGAACAATGGCAACGAGCATGCCTATATGATGGAGAGTAGAGAGAGAGAGAGAGAGAGATGGTAGTTTGACTAGCACACTGACACAGGACTATACGCTGCATCAAAAAAAGTCTGCGCAGCCGAGCAGTCTATACATAATAAAAAAACAGAGAGATGTAGAGTCTATGCATATTTTGCCACGCCGCCCTCCATCTCAGAGTTTCAGTGGGCTATCTACTATGACTAAATGGTCCGACGGGATCAGTCTTGTAACAAGCGGTTCTGATTCTGCCACGTGGATATTCCATCTTGTCTCTCCTATCAAGGGTTGATACTCAATCATGAGCTTTTTATATGATTCCTTGATTCTCTGATGCCTGCTGCCTCCCATACTAGACCATAGTACTACTCCCGACCAATCAAATCTCTGATAAACGGGAATATTTATGCACCGTAATAATTTGATTCTTACCTTCGCCCAACCGCTACAGGGCCGGTTTGGCTGGCAAAGTTCTTTGGCCACTCAAAATCTTACTTTCTTGGAGAAATAAATTTTGCATTCCATCAGTTACAAAAACAAAATGCAACAGCTTTATTTGGTTCAAAATTATGTATCCTAATTTTGGAAGTACAGGTCCTTCTCTAAAGCTGCCATAGTAGTAGATTGGATATTTGAACACATAGATGTGTGGATGGAAGGTAAAAGTATTCTATTAGTGATTATTATTTTTAAATGATCACTGTACCCTTATTATTAAATTCACCAAGCACCCCTTAAACCTATCAATACACGAATTCGACGACAAAAGGATAGCATATATATATATATATAACATAAGAAATAATAAAAATTATACAATATGATTTGTAAATTTATAAAATATTTAAGGATATATTAGTCTCTGTATTTAATTATTTAACTTAAAGGATTGTTTTAACAAAGTCAAAAAATATTTAAGTCATTTTACATTATCTTGTTGGGGTGCGAGTAAAAAACAGAACTAAAGTTTGTAATATGAGTGTTAGTTATTTTCGAAAAAATGTTTTAAAGTGATATTTGGCCAAACCTGAGAGAATATCAATGAAATTAACCATTTATTTTATTTACTTAATTGTTATAAAAATATATAATATCTTATTATTTAATTACTTGTGAGAAAACATCTAATGTCTTCATATTTACGTTCATTTCAATTTGTTTTTTAAAAAAAAATCATGAAAAAAATAATAAAGTCTTCAAAATATGAGTGGTTGAAAAGATAGTTGTTGAAGAAAATACAAACAAATAATTAAATAAATATATATTTTCAATTTTTTACATATATATATATATATATATATAAATAATAGTAAAAAGTGACTAACCCAGCGAGTACCGCGGTTGGGCTAGCCCCCCATTAGCCCCCTTTTGATGATGTGGCTAGCCACAATTGTGGTGCATCTAGCAACTTAAAAAATGACATAAAATTTGAATTTATGTATTTTAAAGAAACTTTAGATATATACAAAAATTATATTTTATATATAAAGAGAGAATATGATCACAACTTTGTAAAATGTAGTCTAGATCCTATCTCTCAAAGAGGATGATGAGAGTTTAAATTCTTATTCGGACAAATCGGTGTATGAGTTTTTTTATAAAATTACAAAAAATAATTAGTATCTGTTGCAGCACAAATACACACTTTGGGACAAAAGATTTAGTAGAAATATCAAATTTATTTATTTTTCGAATGATTCCATCTTTGAAAAATGTCAGTTATTGAACAGAAATGTATTCAAGTATGTTGAGCTTTGTGCCAACATCATGGTCTGAAAATTTGTTAATACAGTAAAAATGAGGATATTATGGTAAATAATGCGGAGTAGGGGTGAATAGAAGAGATAAAAATACTAATTAAAAAAAAAAAAAAAAAGTGACATATATACACAATAAACTTACATGGTATGGTCGTGTTGAGACAGAACTTACATGGAGTATATGCTTAGGTAAGATGAGGGAACTAATATACAAAGACACTGAGCAGGACCAAAATTAACACAGTTAAATAATATAAAAGATCAGATGACTTGTAATAAAAAAAATAGAAATAGCAAATTTGTGGATTCATATGAAAGATTATGGAATTAAAATTCTTTCATGCGTTATAATGCATCTGTTTAAATCACTAAAAAGAATTACTAATAAACATAACCAAAACATTGTAACGTTTGTTCGTTTGTTCTTATATCGCAAATATTTTTCCGTGTATTTCAACATTCTCCTCACCCATTGAGACAAATGCACAATAAAGCATGAGATATTTTGATCCAGAGATCATAAAATTCATAATGAACACAACCACACAATGGAAGAACATTATGTACGGCTCATTGCAAAAGGAGTCCAGAACAAACACCAACTAGCTCAACTTTCTTGACTTTATTCTACTTTGTGTCTTCACAAACTTTATACTAAAGATTCAAAAGATGCACCAAAGGAACTTGGATCCTCTCACCACCGAATTTTAAGTTTTTTTTTTTTTTAAAAAAAAAAAAGAGAAATTAAGATTTCGAGTCATATTAAATAAAGTTATAAGTAAAAATGTTTATTTGTTTTTTAATGATCAAAAAAAACTTCAACAAGAAACTATCTCCATTTGTATTAGAAGTATTTGGATTTGTACTAAAGATAAGCTCAATTAAAAAATAATAACTGAGAGCACTTTTTTTACATTCTCTTTTGGCTAACAGTAACTTTTTAAACATTTATAGAGGTCTCAAGTAGTCACCGTTAGATGTGAAAATCACTCTAATACTCTCCCTTAGGATTGGTAATTGCAGTGACCTAAGATGTTAGATGTACTTATATGGTAGAAAAATAATTTTGAAACTGATTAGTTTGTCAGAATTTCTTAAAGGAATAATTCTATTTAACTCATCGACTCAAATATAGTTACCATTTACCTTATTATCCTTGGTGTTATTGTATTTACTCTAAAATGTATTGCCTATGCAATCATTAATATGATGAAATTACTATTCAGGGAAAAAAAAAAATGATGAAATTATTAATTTTCCCCCTAATACAATTTATTTATTTTTTTATTTTTTTATAAAATGACTATCTTAATATCCTTAATCTATGTTTGCAAAATATATATATGTGTGTGTGTATGTAATATAAATTATGTAATAACTAATGAAATGGGATGTAATTTCATAATTGGGGATATTTTATGTAAACAATTACCAATCCTTTTTAAAAGTTCGAAATAAATTCGAAACATAACCCAAATTGAATGAGCTTGGGTTCATTAATTCGAGTTCATAACCCGGTCGGTTCGTACTTAGACTAAAAATTTTGTACACCGGAATGACTCGATGAACCCTTCCAAGTTGCACCCTAGTCGATCCTAGGCTCATAAAAGTTATCCTTGGTACAGCTGCAAGACTGCTTCCGTCATTTTCCTAATAAAGTTAATTGACAGACACCCTATGTTTGATGTGCTTGCTTTTGCAGTGACCCATATATGGGATTTAATCTTCTTACCTTACCATCACCAAGGGTTTTCTGTCCTTCCAATTGTGAAAAAGATTTCGGCTTTGACTTTGAACCAAGTGGGGTCTCTCTCTCTCCTCTCTCAAATACAAAAAGATACAAAATGTTCACAAAATCACAAGGATGTTGGTTTTGGACCGACCTTTCACCCACTGGATTCAATTTCAATACATGATCACCACAAATTTGGAGCCATTATATTTAAACCCAATTCCAACTTTCTAGTTGACCAAACATTTCTCTATTTCCTTTTGAGATGAGAAAACATTTTTATCAATTTTTTTTTTTTTTTTGGAATAAATATTCTTATCCTTTTGTTCCACTGCGTCCCAAATACTAGCTTCCATGGTTCAATTATTACGTACAATTTGGTCAACAACGTGGCTTGAGTGTACATGGAAAAAGCCAAGTTCATTTCAATCATTCCTAAAATATCAGTAAAGCAATGACAATAAAATTGTCAGATGATGGGGAATGCAATATTTATCAACTCGTATAGATATTTTAACATGGACAAAAATTAGGATAAATTACATTCACATCTCTTGAAGTTAGGTCATTTTTCAGCTAGATTAACATTTTTATTTTAAATTTTACTCACATTTGAATTAGTGATTTAACATTTCATTTATACCACAAATATTAATTTTTGGTGGAGTCATAGTACTTTTGAAGTGTTAAATGACCATGATACTCTTTGACATCATGTTAATTATTGTTGTGATCAAACTACTCCCAACATACACCTTTCCTTTTCTTCCTCCTCTTCAGACCATCATCATTCCCAATTCACCCCTCCACAATTCCACTAATCCCACACAGGTCTCTCCTCAACTCCACCCGTCAATCCTGCTCATCCATCACCCAAATCCCACCTCACCAATGTTGCTCTTCTCTCTCTCCCCTCCTTTTTTTTCTCACAGTGGACACCATATACAATGGACAGAACCACCGGATTCGCCGTTCGACCACCACCACTACACAAAACCTAACTCCTCAAAATTACACACATTTTATTTCTATCTATCTATTGTAAAAATAAAGTTACGCGGGGTGCAAAAATAGTTAGTTGATTTTAATTGTAATTAACTCCTTTAATCACCTAGATCTGTTTATTAAGTCAACTTCCTTAATTTATGATTAATTAAATTATATAATCAATTTAAACCTTCACAATCACAAATATATGTAAAGTAAAACAAGTTAGAGTTAGAGATATTGCACCAGGATTTTTTAGCTAGGAAACCCTAGTTGATAAAATACGTCAACTGTTTGCGTGGAAAAAACTCTTGGATTATTCAGTTCAAAGTAAACCGATCCATTATGTTTGAAACAAAGTAAACTGAACTTTGACTATGGCTCACATCCTATCGTTCTACCAAACACCAATTGCTAACAATCCTCTGGCTTTGCGACTCCCTGTCCAACAGCAACTTGACCTCAAGTTTATGTTTATCTTTGTAGAAGAGTAGCAGATAGATCAGACAACACTCTTCAAATGCTCCAACTCTTTCAAAGTGTGATCATTTTTACTTCTGTTCTTCAAGATCTGAACTCAATGTGGAAAAATTAAATCTTGTTTTTCATTCGGAATCTTTGAATTTTCAATATAGCTCTAATTCCAATGAGATAGAGAATAGCACTACTAAATCACTCATGAATATATATATGTACTTTCATAATAAATTCAGAACAATCAGATTTGATTTTCTGAATTTTCACTCTCTAAAAGACTTTCTCAAAATATATAATTAATGTTCCCTAAAGTCATGAATCAACCTAGAAGACTAAAAAGGTTTATATAGAGTTTATAAAGTCCTAATCCCTCAAAAAATATGAAAAATTTCGTGCATAGAACTTGGAAAAAAGTTGGGATCAAAAAGGAAACAATCAGAAGAAGGAAACTGAAATTGGAATACTACCAGGACTTCTTGAACCGATTCAGCCCCTTTGAACCGGTTCAAGATGACCAGCAAAGAATTCCTCGGATTCTTAAACCGGTTCAACCCTATTGAACCAGTTCAAGATGGCCAGTCATGAAAGTCTGCTGATGTTGAACCAATTTAGCCCCGTTGAACCAATTCAAGATGGACAGAATGTAAATTCTTCCTTAAAAGCTTTCATAACCCTTTCTAAATGTTCTCACTACCTTTCAAAACTTCTTAAAGCATTGTTCTCATCATCTCGAAGTGTTGTATATCATGAAAACTTGAATTTCTTCAAATCCGCATCCGATCTTCAATCTTCAAAATTTTGAACTGAAAAATTACAACTCGATCGGACTTGTTTTGACAACAAAATTAGCCAATTACAAAATATATATCTCACAATTTCCCCCTTTGGCAATTTCATAACAATACTCTAAAAATAATTCAACAATCTACCCAAGCAGGAAAGTAAATTACAATAATTGTTAAAGGAAATAAACCGTGGAATTTTTCTTGAACCTCATGAAACTTCAACACATGTAGCAACCTGTAATCTGCGCATTAGCTTAAACACAACTACCCGTGAAGCTTAATCAAAAAAATAAACACAAGCATGAAATGATCAAATTTTAATGCCTGAATATCAATGTAATTTAAACATGCAATGATCAATGGTTCTCCCTCTCAATGCAAAAAGTTACTCTCCCCCTGAATGATAAGACTCGAAACTCTCTCCCCTTTTTTGTTACAAATTAATAAGAGTCTCAAGGAAAAAAAATCTTAGATGTAGGAAGCAACCAACTATATGAGTCTTGTAAATTGAAACCAATGATAATGTAGACTCCACAAGACTATATGTATCAACACAAATAACCAAAATCAATTAATTTAAGTTCCACAAACTTAATAAGTGTAGTAAAGGCACCACCAAGTTCCAAAAACATATGATCCGTCAATTGTTCAGATCTCAGATAATAAATCAATGATATCACATATCCTTATAAATCAAGCAATTAACATGTGCAAAGGACATTTTTTTTTTTATTTCTCTTTGTGCTCCATTTTTCTTTTTGCACATTGGCGGTTTTCACTCTTATGGGCATCCAGTTTTTTCCCTTATTCCCATTTGTTTTGAGTTAAGGTAGCTTCAAACAATTCTCAAAGATAACCTTTTCCATCCCACCTTTTTCAAAACAGTAAATATTTTTCTTTTTTTTTCAAAAATTTTTCAATCCAAATTGTTTTTCAATTTTCTTTTCTTTTCACTCTTTTGGTCTGAAACACATAAATCAAGTTTAAATTCCAAGACAATGATCAATCATATCAACATCATCTTTGACCAAAGTAATGACATCAAACACAAGTAAATGTACTATCAATGATTCATTTACTATACGAAATAAGTAAGCAAAACCAATTTTCATCAAATCATAGCCATAGTATGTTTTTCACATATAGTTTATGCGTCATGAAACTACTTGTGTTCAATATACTCAATCAATATGGTTTGCTTAACTTTTCAAAAACATAATCTAGACACTCAAGATATGCATGAAAATTCTTTCTAGACTATGTCTTTGCAATGCATCTAATCAAGATAACAAACACCAATAGATTTCCTAAAATGAGAAAACTTAGGAGCATTTAATGGTTTAGTGAGAATATCAGCCAAATTCTGATCAGTATGCACTTTTTCCAAAGACACGGCGTTTTGTTCAACAAGTTCCCTAAGAGAGTAATGTCGAACGTCAATGTGTTTAATCCTAGAATGCAAAACTGGATTCTTTGAAATATTAATTGTACTAGTATTATCACAAAAGATAGCAATAGTACCTTGATCAACTCCATAATTTAGAAGCATTTGTTTCATCTAAAGCAATTGTGTGCAACAATTTTCAGCAGTAATGTATTCAGCCTCACAAGATGATAAAGATATACAATTTTGCTTCTTACTATACCATGAAACAAGATTAGTACTAATATAGAAACAATCACCTGAAATACTTTTTCTATCATCCTTGTTACCAGCCCAATCAGCATCAGTATAGCCTGCAATCTCAAAATTAGATTCAGAAGAATAATGCAATCCATAATTCAATGTACTATTGACATAACGAATAATGCGCTTGACTGCAAGAATGTGTTGTTCTCTAGGATGAGCTTGATACCTAGCACAAACACCTACACTAAAGGAAATATTTGGCCTAGTTCTTGCCAAATACAACAAGCTACCAATCATACTCCTATACAAGAAATGATCAACCTAGTTAAAATCAGAGTCTCTATCCAATTTGGATGAAGTACTCATAGAAGTTTGAACATGCTTTGAATCTTTCATACCAAATTTCTTAACTAGCTCCTTTACATATTTTGTTGAGATATGAAAATCACATCATCAAGTTGTTTCACTTGGAGACCTAGAAAGAAAGTCAGTTCACCAACAATGTTCAATTCAAAAGTATTACGCATATCCTTATCAAAATTATGAATAAGGTTATCACAAGTAGCACAAAAAATAATATCATCTACATATATTTGAGTAACAAAAAAAATCTTTTCCTTTTCTAAAAATAAACAATGTTTTATCAGCTCCTCCTCCTCTGAAGCCCTTGTACAGTAGATAAGAAGTTAACTTCTCATACCAAGTTCTAGGAGCTAGCTTTAAACCATAAATAGCATTTTTAAAATGAAAAACAAAATCAGAATTATGTGGATCAATAAAACCTTTTGGTTGTGCAACATAAACTTCTTCCTGCAAAATACCATTGAGAAAAGCACTTTTAACATCCATTTGAATTTAAAGTAGCATGCAAGAGCAAAAAGCAGTCGAATAGACTCAAGTCTCGCAACAAGAGCAAAAGTTTCATCAAAATCAATTCCTCCCACTTGAGTATATCCTTGTGCAACTAATCTAACTTTATTTCTCATCACAAGACCATGTTCATCAAGTTTATTTTTAAAGCATTTGGTCTCTATAATATTAGTATCACTAGGTCGAGGCACTAATTCCCAAACATCATTCCTTACAAATTGAAGCAATTCTTCTTGCATAGCCATATGCCAATCACAACTTTGAAGAGCTTCATCAATATTCTTAGGTTCAAATTGCGCCATGTGATATGAATATCCTATGTCATCTACAATGCATGAGTGTCCTAAATGATTACAAACTATACTCCTAGTATGTAATACCCTTAATTTTAAAATGATAGTCTCGGTATTTATTTATTTGTTTTAATTGTATTTTTAATTGTTTAATTGATTATTTAATTAATTGCTTATGTGTTTAATGGAATTAAGTGTTACTTGATTAATTGGCTATTTGTCTAGGTGTTATTTGTATTATTT
>JAOTQH010000011.1:3794034-3818774 GCA_025631255.1 Cornus kousa | reverse complement strand
TTGGATGAGTTGGTAAGGTGAGGGCTTTGGCTATCAATGGCCAGGGTTCGAGCCTTCCCACCTCCTTTATTACTCTTCACTTACCTTGCTGCTTACAATGTGGGGCCGGCGTCGGTAGCCGGGGGTTTACCTGGTAGCTACAAGTCCAAAGGGCGGATGGTTGCGAGGGTTCCCACGTTATCAAAAAATAAATAGAGGTGATCATTGTATATAAAGATCAAGAGAGAATATAATATAAGTGATCATTGTATGCCCCGTTCCTCTCGAGGGTTGATTGAGGTTTGGAGAGGTGTCTCAGTTGGGGCTCTTATTCAGGATGCGTGGAGGGCTACGTCTTTTTATATTTGGTGGTGCATTTGAATCGAGAGGAATCGGCGATATTTCGATGGAAAGGAGAAGCCTATTTCTGTGCTCAAGTTCTCCATTATTTCTACTCTCTTTTGTTGGGTTTCAGGAAGAGATTATCGTTCTGTAGAGGAGACTGTTTTTTTTTTTTTCGCCTCTTTAAAGGCTCGAGGTTTTTTGTGGCTTTTTGTTTCTTTGGGATTCGCTCCCCTTTTGAGCGCTTTTTATAAAATCTTACTTATCAAAAATAATAATAATAAAAGTGATGTAGCCCTTTGGGCTTTGTTTTTCTATCGTTGTGTTCTCCATGTTTATTTTCTCTCTTCAATTTTTATGTCTTTCAATATGGTATCAGAGCAGATGTATCATACCATACTCTATACTCTACTCATCTAGGATCTTCGGATCAACTCGTCTTGGCTCAAATCTTCGGATCAACTTGTCTCGGATCTCCGGATCAACTTATCTTAGATCTACTCGTCTCAAACTCTTGACAACTTCATATTTAGTTTCAAGTTGGACATTTGAGTTAAATCTCCATGTACCAACTTGAGGGGGATTGTTGGAGAATAATATTATAGAAACCCTTAATTTCCTCCTCGTCAGAATATTGCTTTGGAATATCATAAGAGTGATTTTAGCCTATGATAAAATATGGGATTGATTGGAGTAATATATGGGATTGATTGTAAGAATCCTCCATCAATGTATTTTCCATATTTATCACTTATATCCTTTCACCTATAAATAGAGGTGATCATTGTATACAAAGATCAAGAGAGAATATAATGTGATGTAGCCCTTTGGGCTTTGTTTTTCTATCCTTGTGTTCTCCATGTTTATTTTCTCTCTTCAATTTTTATGTTATATTCATTCGTATTATGACATCCTTAGAGAAATGGCAGCTCAAGGAAAGGTAAAGTCTTATATATTAGTATTATAACTAAAAATTTATATATTACTTATTATGTGAAGGACAAATATGAAATTTATGCTCTTACCAAAGGGATTACATCTTCAAAAAGAAGTTATACTTTTTGGGAACACACCGGGCCGCTATATGTTCTTGAGTTGGAATGGCCATTTGAGTTGTTGGTATTTTCCCTTTGTAAGGTAAACTAGGTAATAATTGTTACTGTAGTCTGAAACGGATTTTTAACTTAAGAAATCCAATATTTCTTCTTCTTTGTCTTCTGGTTACAACTTCTAACTTTCATGGATCACGTAGATCTCCACTACATTAGTTCAAATACAGGACTGCTTTTGTTTTATTAGGAAGACAAGGGCTTCTCAAATTTTGGGGTATGGGGGAATGAGGTGTCCTTATGTTCTCTGATAATGGTGGTTGCAGACCCCTTCTAGTGATGCTGTGGAGGATTCATATTGGTTGACAAATGGAGAGAGTACTTGGCCTCAAAAGCCCGATTGAGGTTTATTTACTGGTGGAGCTTTTATATTTTCTCCATCTTCCTGCTGGTGAATACATATTCAAATTCCTGGTGCACTAGTTTTCTAAGGATGCAGATTTTTTCGTGATACGGGCTATATGGCTTTCCTTTTGGTGGGATGTAGATGTGATAAACATCTTTTGCTTCTGTAGTTGAGAATCACAGAGTATATAGTCCGCGGAGTTATTACTAAATAAGTTCCAAACTTGCAGATTCCTATGACTCAAGCTGCCTAATGATCTTTTTCTTTTTAAAATAATAATATCAGTCATTCTAAGAATCACCCTTCATCGTCTCAACAAGGGGTTGTAGCATTTCCAAGCCCGGTTCATTATGAATTGTGGTTGGATTAAGAAGTTGGGCATTGGCAATCACAAATCTCGCCTCTCACTGGGGCTGCACTAAGCCTAATGCAATTAGAGTCCCTTTATAAAGCTTTTTTGGTCTTTAATAACACTTCGCCATATCTAAAGGCAAAGACTACAGCTTTTAAAATGGAACTCAACTCAAGTAGTATCTCCTTCTAGGGCTTGTTGAAAGAGTAAATTCTCCAACTTTAGGCTATTAGAGTATCATTCAATTTATTTGCAGATATGCAGCCAACGAAAGCATCCAGTTTGTGCTGCAGATGGGAGTTTATTGATTTAAGATAGAACTTATGGTTGTCATTAGTTTTCTCACTCTCTATATGCGTGTGTACACGCGCGCGCATGTCTATCCATCTATTTATCCATAAGCTATCTATCTCAATGTTGTAAGTTGGAGTGGGATAGCCAATTGGAAATCTAAAGCTTGCCATGGATTATACTGAATGAGCAATAGAGGATATGACTTGAATGGATCCACCACATGTTGAGAATTTTACTTTTTCAATGTAATCCTGGAAGAAGACAGACATTGATATTTATAACCTTCTGTGGCTGTTTGACATCCTGAAATTTCTAGAAATTGTTTTCCTACATCTTAATCACTCTTTCTTGAAGTAGACGTGGGTTTCTTTGAAATCAATATGCTTACCTTAAAATGTCCATATGACAGGCAACGAGATGTTGAAGTCCTTTGGATTAAGTGGTCTCGGATTCAGCAGGAAGTTTTCAGTTGTCAATGAGTGAGTCATGGTAAATTTGAACCATCTTTTTCCATATTTTGGCACTTTGCATTACTAAGTGATTCAGGTAAGATCTTGTGATTGATGGAGGGTGAGAATTTTCTCCTCATTTAAGATTTAAGACAGCAGACTTCATACTGTCCCCCCAACCAACGCCAACATTTTCTCCTTTTATATGTTCGTAAATGTTAGTACATCTGGGAGAAAGAGATAGGGGGTATCTAACACTCCCTTCGGTTGGAGCAAAGCTTTAGGTAGCGAAGTTGTTCGCAATCAAGATCAGAGGATGAGGGACAAAATGTTTACCTCATGTAGTGCTGAAGCTTGTGGTCTTCAGGATCTTTTATATTTTTTGTTCTGGAAAGTTAAATGACTGATCTATCTTGTTAGGTCTTGTGTGGCTTTGTATAATTGGGATTGTTATGCTCAAGATTCAGCAAGTGTTCCAGTAATTTGACTTGGATTTTTCAAAAATTTGGGCATTATTTCTTCAGTAATTAAGAAAATGTGTGTGGTTCCTTTGTGTTTGTGTGCAAACTTATACTGATGTCTTGGTGTACTATTAACGAATATAATAGATTTGATACTAGAGATGTAGTTGCATATCCATTACATCCTATTAAGCATGTATACTTTTGAAAGGGAGTCATATTAATATCTTATATGAGACACTGATGCTCCTGGGTAGGCTCATTTGTGTTCAATACTTTTTAAAGAAATCCATTACTTGAAATAAATGTTTTAATTTCACCCCACATACCGATTACTTCTCGGGTACTCTTGGACTTGTGTACAACATATATTCAACATTTTAAACCAGTATTTTTGTAGTATAATATCATGATATAATTGTTAGGAAAATAAAACAACTGGAACAGATCCATTGGAGATGGTTGGGCCTGTACTTAAGACGATTATAACAGGTGGCTGCCTACCATGGTGTTGGGGGTCCAAATCCCTCCTCGCCAACAACCGGACCAAAAGGGAAGGACCTTTCCCTCTGAGGGTAGGGAAATCATGATGATAGCGGACCAAAAGCTATGGAACTTCAAACAACTGATTATTTCTTAGAATGGAAGGTTGATATTATACTAAGGAAAATCATGATGAATTTGGTTTACTTGACCATGTTGATGCAACATAACCATTTTTTTCTCTTGTGAATTGTAAAATTATTAGTTAGAAGTATATAATAGTTTGATTGTTTCACACAAAAAATGGTTATCTTGTTGTGAAATGTGTATGTAACATGATAGTATAATATTTCCTTCAATTTGTTTTACATACATTCATTTAGTTATATGTTTTTTATCTTTCAAATTTACATATAGACATATATTGCCATGTCCTTGGTACCCATATCTCATTCTTCTAGCATTTTTTGTATTGACGCGTTTGCATCATATTGCATTTGTATCTCTGTATTGACGCGTTTGCATCATATTGCATTTGTATCTCTAATCCATGTTCAGGCTTTGTAGATTTTGTCCATTCAATTTTTAATTAAGTGATAAAAGAAAAGCAGATGAAAATTAGGTCCCAAATTGATGATGTTATTATTATTTTTGCTTTTTTGCTAAAGAGATTGCTGTTCTCATTCTGTGAGTGAATGCGGGTGGAGTTATGAACCCAGGACCTTACACTAGGTATTACTGTCAAATATTTGCGCACATATGTGAAAATTTTAAGTTGTCTTTCTGCTTATTTGCCATAAAAGTTCAATGCGTTCCACTAGAAGCTCTTGCCTTGTCATGTTTGAGGAAAATCGAAGTACTTTCTCCTTTCTTGTTGTTGGAATGATGTGCTCTCTCTTGGATAGCCAGAACCACTGTTCCTCAGGAAGGACAGGGTATGCTATTTAGTTTTGAGGACTGTAATATTAGATATTTACCCTTTAGGTAGGATTAGGATGTCTATTTGTGTGAAATTGTGAAATAGAATCTGCATTTGGGGTTCTTGTGATTATTGCTGTAGTATTTATACATTACTTTGCAGGCAGCATTCCAAAGATTTCTTGTGGATTTCTGAAATTGAATCTACATTTGTTTCCTTATTTCCAAAAAGAAAATATGTATTTGGAGTGTTAGGAATGATAGATAGATTCATGTAGTTGGGTTGCTTACTTTTTGTCTTTTGGAGTGAAGTTCTGAGCAGGAATCTGCAAATGAGGTTTCTTGAGATGATTGCTGAAATGTTGCATATTACTCTGCAGGCAGCATTGCAAAGAATCTTAAGAGTGTAATTTTTTTCTTTTTCCATTTTAATATTTTTTTATTTTCTAAATAACAAAGAATCAACCCACCCGCTAGCCGACTCTCGAATGGTTTGCAAACTTCAGATATGTGCAGGCACATATCCCACAAACCTTGTAGAGTATAATTTTGAAGCTGAGGCCGCGTAAGGTATGTATTTGTAGTCTTGGGAATAATGTATGGTTTTATATAAGTTTGGTTGCTATATATAACTTAGAAGAATTGATGATACAAGCTGGATGTCATGAGTCTTGGGAATTACTTATTGTCAGATTGCTTTGAAATTTCATCCACTAACTGGATGTCATGTTTCTTTGCTCAATTAAAGCAATACGGGGAAATTTGCCCAAGTGCTCATATGGATTTTGGGACCAATGCGACAATTAATCTTTCAACCCAATATGATTAGTGAACTTTGGTCTCTAAGAAATCATTTCTCAAGTCAAACTTCAATTTAAGTGATGAAAAACCAAGTTAATCACCCATTTGGTCAAACTTAAAAGATCAACCATTGTGGCTGTGATTTCATTTATTGTTTTTATGATCTTGCCATATGCCTTGAATGTGTTTGGTCAAACTTTGAGATTAACCATTGTGGTTGTGAATGTATTATGATCTATGGTCTATTTACAGGTGGAACTTTTATGTCAATTTAAAGGAGTCCACCAAACAGATATTAGATGTTATTTTATGTCAGCATCTATGCAACTACTCTTTTATCTGACCAAGGGCTTCTTAGCTTAGTCAGTTAGTTGTCCTCACCTTTCGAAATAGGAGGTCGAGTGTTTAAGTTTCCATTGGGACATTGCAAGTGAACGCGTGTTTATCTGGTTCTAAATTATGTTAGAAAATAAATATTGGATGATAGAAGTTGAAACAAATGCGGGCCTGGTGTAATGGTAACGGAAAATAGTCTCTTGCATGCCTAGCTAACGGATTTGCATGAATGTACATATGGCCTGAACCACAGTTTAGCCTTGATGATCCTACTGCAACTTGAAGAAATCTAAATCCATGAATGGGCCCAAGGCAAAACTGTAATAATGAGCAGACAAGACTAGTTGATGTTTAACCTTTAAGATGATGAACTTTTTGGCTCTCCGTCCTCTTCACTGTCAGCATCATCTACTTAGTGCAGGTGGTTGGATTTGACTGTCTGTCTATTTTGTGACCTAACCACCAATATGTTGTTTAAGCTTTAATTTCATGAAGATCTCATCTGCGTTTGTTATTATGATTCCAAATAGATAATTTGCCAACCATATATGGTTGTATTATGTATGTGCTTAACCAACTCCAAGGGCAGTTACAGACATGCATGGTTGTTTTTAGTATGTGTTTTGGAATGTATGGTCCACATGAGCTAAACGATAATCAAACCCCGTCATATGGTTGGTGACTTTTTAATTATAATCGACTACTCATGTGCTATGGAATTGGTTGGACCGTTGGATTACATTGATCTCACAACTCGATTGCTAATCAGTTGTATTCTCAAAATTATAATTTAGCCAAATTGTTCAAAATTAAGCCTAATTTCCCATTTTTTTTAGCAGTGAAATTTCACACAATTGACTCTAACCTTATTTGGTCTATTGGCAAAGAATAGTTGTTGAGTGCGCTGAGTATACGATGCACCGACTTATCCGAGTCGTATGTGCACAACTACAACTCGAATGAACCCGACAACACCCAATCGGCAAGCAACATAACTTAAGAATGACTTGTTAGGGCCGTGGAAGGGCAGAGAAGAAATATATATATATCGAATTTGCTTTGGTGCGTCATATATAGCTGTCATATAGACCAAGTACTAACACCATTAATAAAAAAATGATAAATGTCGATTGACTAAGTGACAAAAATGATACACCAATTGCAATTATTATTATTATTATTATTAGTTATAAAGATTTTATTCATGATACATTTGTAAGTTAGTTGCTTGAATATGCATAACAGGGACACTAGAGAGACTCCTAATAAACAATAAAATGTTTTACTTGGTGCAATAATAATCAAGACACGTCCTCTATAATCTTCTAAGAAATGCAGGAACCCAACTTTTATAGGACATGTAATTGGACTTTATTATATATATATATTTTTTATTTTTATCTAATTAGAGCTTTTCTATATATATAGATACAAATATATATATATATATATATATCTATAGAAAAGCTTAACTGGTATTATAATTGATGTTGGATCCCACCCCGATGAATATTGATTGATTTCATAATCACTTATTTGTCGGTTTACAATGATGATTTAGGTGGGGATATATGTATGAGTGTTTGATAAGTAGGGCATGATGTGGCAATGAGAGGAGAGTGAATTTAGTAATGTACCTTAGAACGTGGGGTAAGATGATTGAGATAGGTTGGTTAGGGTTGGAGCATACCACATGTTAGCGATCTTCACTTTATGCATTGCATGTGGTGGTCATACAATTTCTTTGCTCAATCCTTTTCTCTGTCTCAACAATTCATCATCACTACCTTTTCAACTGGTTCTTGTTTAATTCATGCATGCGTGTGACATCCACCCATATGCAATTTCACATCAATACATTGAGGGGTATTTTTTCGTTCAAAAAAAATCCTTTCCCCAACGAATTTGGTGGAGGCCGATTGACACAAAGTGGGTGAAATCCATCATGTTGTGATGGGTCCCACCCTACACTATGTGTGTATTCATATACATGTTCTTATATATGTATTTCATATTTCATTCATCAGTCATTTCAAGTTGTGATATTTTTGTGAATTTTATGTAAAGTATAAATAAAAATATATACATAAAAAAAAAAAGTCATCCCCCCCCCTCCCCAATACACATATGTTATATATACATGTTATGTAAGGTTAGTTTATATGTCTATTTTGATGAAGGTAGAGAAAGGTGTTCAAGCAAATGTACATCCATATCAATATTAATGTGATCATAAATATCACTTTAACGACAACAAAATGATAGGAATCCATACTATTGTTAACAGCGAAAGGTCTTCAAGTATGAGAGCTATCAATATATTTACATCATTATCAATATTCCCATTAATTAGTTTTATTTGATAAATCTGGATTAATCTTTCTGTGAGAGGACTTCATTACCTTTGTTAATCCAGGAATGTACACCAATATTTGTTTTGTTACATATTTAGCTTAAAACAATTATAATAATGATAATGCAGCTTGGAATACCATGTGTATATATGTGACAATTATGTGACATTCATAGTCTTTCTACAGTATCTACATGCATCTCATCATATTAATTGGTTAGTATTTATCTGTTAATTTAAATGCAAATTTAGCGTCTAGGAAAAAAAATATATATTTATCTGAAATTCCTGATAAAAAAAAAAATAGTTAGCATCTCAAAATATATAAGCAAAAAAATTATATTTATATTGAACTGATTATTACAGTAGTGTATATTTGAGCTGGCTTCTTTATAGTTTATACGTACTGTGTTGATTCATTAATTCTCCAATTCATATGAGCAAAAGTACCTGTTAAATTATTCGGCTCTGATCATGAGTGAGCAAATATCATACAATAATTGAAGTGGCCGTAGTTGAAGAATGCATGTACAGGTTACTATCTACTTTTACCTTCAGATTAAAGATGGGGTGTGTAAGAGAGAGAGAGACAGATATATATATATAGTAATATATATACACAGAGAGAGATATGAATGCTAAAATAGGGCAATTTTGAACAATGCCAAGCTACATTCATGTGTTTGGCAGCCATGTGCCCAAGGAATCTGGAAAACATTCCAGTTCCTAAAATATTACAAATCTAGCTCAGTTTTATTTTGGGTGCCACTCAAATACCACCTATGTGTATATATAAATAATGCAAGGATATATAGCATTCATATAAGTTAAAGTAATTATCAAGTAATAGAAAATTTTCATAAAAATTACCCCCAAAAAAAAAAAAAAAAAAAAATATATATATATATATATAAAATTCCCTGTTGACCAAAATGCCCTTCAATTAGTCTTGCAAGGGTTATGAAACTTGTATATTTGACTTTATATATAATAGTCTTTCAAAGAGGTTTACAATTTTACATAGTGGCCTCCATGTTATAATGACGCTTCAGTCAGTGTGTATATAATATGAAGTTTATATATATATATATGTGTGTGTGTGTGTAATGTATGTATATATATTTGACTCATAGACTCAGTACACCACATAGGGCCATATGGCTCGTAAGGGCGCTGTTGCCTTATTATTACTAGTAGTAGTATTTTTTGGCTGTCCTATTGTTCTTGTGTTGTCTTTACTTGAGGAAATCAATTCTGCAATAATTGGCCCCTTTTGCACATTTTAAAATTTCTAACGTAATTTTTCTTCTCTTTAATTGGTTAAAGCTACCACAACAGAGCTTAGACATTCATTTTGTCTAACGCATTGTCTCTTTGCTATCATTTTTTATAATTTTACTAAACTAATATATCAAATTTGATTTTTACTTCTAAAATAAATTTATTTTGACATAGTAATCAATAAACCAATTTTTTGTATTTTTTTATATTTTTAAAAGTATCATCTGTGAATTGTGAGAAATATTCCTAACATACCAACAATCTCCAATGTTTTCACTAATCCAAGGCTCCAAGCTTGTATAGTTGTATGGAATGAATTTTAAACTAATCCCAATGTTACATGTTTAGGTTGTCAAAACCATTATTGCCCATAATAAATGAGATTCGGTCAAGATTCAAACCATGCATTGAGCCACTTTGCCCATTTTTACAAACCTCTCTTATATGTTTGTAATCTTATACTTCCCACATCACATGGCCAAGTTGGCATTCAATATGAAAGGCTGGTTTTAGCAACAATTAGTTAGTTAAGAGGGTCTTCTCCCTTGGAAAGTATCAATGTAATTTGTAAGGAAAAAAGAAAAAAAATAAAAATTAAATAATATTTTTAAATGGATAAATATGAAGGCAAATGTTTTTTCTAACCTAGTTTTGATCTCAAAATTATTTTAAAATACTTTTATACATCACCTAAGTACGTGTTAGTATAAGAGTGGAATGTCTTATTGTCCTAATTTTGAAAAAGTGAGACTCGAACACGAATAAATCAACTTAGAGAACTAAGTACTCTACTAATTAGGTTATGTGGTAATTTTTGAATTGATTCACTAGTTTGAAAAAAATATTTGTAAGTTCAAATATTAATTATTAGTGTTCAACTGACATTTCCTTAGGACTCCAACTAGGGTTTTGGTAACGTTGTTGAATTAGTTTTTTTTGGTGACTATAATAAATAATATCTAATATGAATTCTTACATAGTAATAAATCAAATAGAGTCTCTATTCCTTTAAAGTTTTTAATTCAACTACTGTTATATCAATTGGTAATAAAAATAAATGGAAATTTTGATTTTTATAGTACAAAAAATTATTTCTTTTTTCTCTATATCTTTTTATTTTTTCCTTGAAGAGGAGGGCAAAGATGAGAAAATCTAATGGAGGCTAACTCAGGTAAGATAACGGGCGAATTGAAAAAAACCCCTATTTATTATTACTCAGTTATGAAAAATCCTCTTTATGAATATTTTTGACAAAAAAATTCTCTCAACTATCCCAGGGGGTGTTTTTAACTCTCAACTATCCCAGGGGGGTGTTTTTAACTAATATCCGTTTAAGTGGTTGTCTGAATGAATTTTTTTGGACGAAATTACCTCTTAACAGATTATTCTTCAGACAATTTATTTATTTACTTTTATTATTATTATTATTTGTCATGATTTCATCCATGTAATTGAACAAATCATTTGCATGTAAAAAGTGTTATGTTTCATTTATTTTCTTACCATCTTAATAATAAGAACTTTTTTTTTTTTTTTTAAAAAAAAAAACCATCTTAATAATAATAGTGAGTAAGTTTCCTAGAAATTACCCCATATACTTCGTCCACATGGTATGTAATTTTCGAGTAGTAGGTGATGGAATCAAAACAATATATGATGAGATGATAAATGCATATCTTTCAAACTAAATGAGTTAAATGTCCTTTACAATTAGATTTTTGTGAATTGAATAGAGCGCAACGATGTCCTTTTACATTAAGTTGTCGTATTTTTAGGTCTTTAACTTGAGTATAACAATTACAACAATTTCGTCTCAAAAAATTACTTTAAGGTATTTGGTGTTCTCCAATATATTACAAATTTAAAAAAGAAATTATGTTACTTTTTTAATTGCCAATTTTAGTCCACTTAACATAATTCAATTAAGGAAAAGAAACTAAGGAATCATGGCAAATTATTAATTATTTTCCTTAAAATTATTAACTGTTATAACCTATAATGGCTGCTAAAGATCAAGTGCACTAAAGGAGTTTTTGAGTTTTTGATGTGCTTAATTTTTTCATCTTTTATTCCAACACCATGGTAGATTTTCTCTCTCCTGTGCTGTTGTACTCAATTTTATTTTATTAATTATACATAGCTTAAATATTATATTATTGGTTTTCTATTTTTTTTTTTTTGAAAATTTGTCTTTGCTGCTTTACATATCTTGCTTGGTGGAGAGAGACAAAAGAGAAAAAATATATAAATAAATTGTTTCAAGATTAATAATATGTTAAGAGATAATTTGATCCCAAAATTTTTATCAAACAATCAGTTAAACGGACATAAGTTAAAAATACTCCTTTGAAATAATTGAGGAGAGTTTTTTTTGTCAAAAATATTCACAAATAATTGAGGGAAATTTTTTCTAATTCGCCCTAGGATAAATTAGAAGTAGCTGAGAAGTGTATGTATGCAATGGCACCTGGACTTCGCAGGTGGAAGAAATGGTCTCTCTCTCTATCAGTACACAAATCCTCTCTCTCTCTCTCTCTTGACAACATCACATGGCTATGCAGACAGTTCCAGACCCACCCACATAATCATTCCACATGGACATCTGACCCACACTCCCTCTCTCTTCCTCCTTCCTTCCTTTCTCTCCCTCTTAACGTTTTCGGATAAAAACACACAAAAATTTAATACCATTTTGTTTTGCCAACTCTCGCTTCACCACATTGGTTCACATGTACCTTCTGTTAGTATAACACCATCATTCAATATTTCAATCTCCTAATTTTTTTATTCTGTGAAGAATAATACCAAAACATCTCTTATTGGATCTGCAGAGATTCCCCATCCCTCTCTCTCTCATTTTTTTTTTTTTTAAAGGCAAGTGAAGGTGTTGAGGCTAATCAATTGCTTGTTCTGGTTCAAAAATGGCAAATGGGTATTGGGTCCCTTCTATCTTTTGATTCTCCTATTGATTTCAGCTTGAACAGAAGGCATTGTCTGGTTTATTTTATGAAACCCTGTAAAAATGCTTCCATATGTTGATAAGGAGTGATTTCACTTTATGGGTTTCTTCTATTCTTGTTCTTGTTTTATTTGATTGTTGAACCAAACAAAAATTTGGGCGGATTTGTAGAAAATCCAAAAAAGGGAATCTATGTTATGATATGAAACTTTCTTGGGATTTTAATTGCAAAGATGAAATTTGGGTCTGATGGGCGTAGACAAAAGCATAATTTTAGTGTTTTTAATCCGTGATTAGCTGGAAAAATCAGTGGGCTTTTGGGAGAGAATTTAGCCATATATATATATATATATATGTACACGCAAAAGGAATTAATTTCCTTTTGTGCTTGATTCTCTCTTTGGAAGGCTCTATTTGGAATTGCTTTAATTTGGAAGGTGCTTTAATTTTTGCAAACTTTTGGAGGTTATAACAGTCTCATTTGTGCTAAGTTATGCAAAAGTTTTGAGGGGAAAGAAGAAAGAAAAGAACTAGGGTTTAGTTTATGGCCTTGTGATTGGAATCTGGTCTTAGAGTGAGCCTCTGAAGCCATAGATTTGCAGTGGTAAAACTGGGTTCAACATTATTGAAGAGCCTCTGATTCAGATTTTATGGGGATGGATGGAAATTTACAGGCTTCGTGAAAGGTTGACAGGCATTTAAGAAGTGTGGGTATTCAAATTTGTAGTTGCAGAGGGGGTAAATGGCTGCAAAGCTCCTACATTCGTTGACAGATGACAACCCGGAGTTGCAAAATCAAATGGGATGCATGACTGGTTTCATTCAGCTCTTTGATCGACACCATATCCTCTCCGGCAGGCACATCAGTGGCCGCAGCCCCAAGAGGCTCCCTTCTGGTAATTTTTACTTGGCTGTTGCTTAATTTGATTTACTCTCACTTGGATTTTGAGGATGTGTTCATCAATTTGTTTAGTTAGATGCCTGTTCCCTTATAACATCACTTAATAACCAAGTATTATGGCTTTGATTCTGTAAGTTCCTTCCTCCACAAAGGTTACTATAGTGTTTGTCTTTCTTTGCATCAACTTTGTGAATATTGATTGATGGCATCACAAATCCAAAAAGTACCCACAATATGGGTATTCATGAAATCACCATTAATATAATCTAATGGGCACTTATTCTCAGAAAATACCTATATGTAACTTAATCATGATGAGTTTTAATAATAACTTTAAATTACCCTGATATATGCAAACAGATTATTCGTAGTTTATTAATTTTAATCTCATGATGCTTAGACTTGCTCATATTAGCTATGAATTTTCACTCTGTCAAACCGTTTCTAGAAAGTCTATTTCTTTTATTTTCTGTGCCTAAAATATAAAAAGAGATTAATGTTTATATGTTTATACATTCCATTTTTTTGGGTGGTATTCTTCAGTTGCCTTTTCCACCTATAAGTAACATGTATATCAGCATCAAAATGTTTCTTCTTCTATAGGTAGTTCCCACTTCAGCAATGGAACTTCTGAGACAGGGCCTTATAGTGTATATCATCAACAGACAGCGAAGGTAAGAAATTTTAATTCAATCTTTTCAACCCTTTCTGGAGATATGTGTATGTATGTGCGCGCGTGCGCGTTGGTGTGCTTGTTTGTGTGCTGTTATTCATAGCTGGAATAAAGCTAGGCTGAATGGTGTTGAAGGCCTGAGACCTTGTGATGCTACTATTTAATCACAAAATAAAAGCCCAACTCAGACATGGTAGTTAATAAGTTATTATTTTACATATGATTATCATTTGTATCTCAATAAATCCTTTAATATCAAGAATCTAGATAATTACACAATCACCATATCTCCAGTGCTTCTTTTATCTTAAAATGCATTAATTTGGCTTTCAAAGTCATAATTGAAATCATTTGTTGAAAATATGGCCAGATTTTGTTGTTAGCCCCAAGCAGTGGCTGCTTGTGTCCCAAACTTCAATGATATTTTTGAATAATATCTGAACCCTAAAATTGATTTAAGCTCAACTAATTTCCTAGTCTTTAGTCCTGTGATATTATCAGCAGCCTTAGTTTGGTGCTGTCATTATCAATGTAAATCTTTGTGTACTCTTGTGATTGCAGGAAAAGAATTCTTACAAGAATGTTTATGAGAAGCAAAGAGTCTCCACAGAATCATCCAGAGCCTCTTTCTCATCTTCCCGTTCATCTTCCTTTTCTTCTCTTGACTGCAACAGAACAGCTCAGCCAGAATCCTCATCTTTTGACCAAATCATCTTTCCTGAAACTCCTTCAAATGAACCAGCAATGAACCAATCATGTGCTTCCCCTCAGTTTGGGCGGCAATCCCTTGATCTTCGGGATGTGGTCAAGGACTCTATGTACAGAGAAGTTCAGGGGCTGTCAGTTAAAAGCACAATGAAAGAAGTAGCAGCAGAACATGTGGTGAAGCATAGAGACTCCCCGAGGCCTCTGCAGCTGTCCAAATCTGCAGATGGATCTCACAGTTTGGGCACCAATGGAAAGAATAATTTGCCAGTTGATCTAAAGGAATCTCTTAGAGTTCTTGCTAAACTTCAGGAAGCACCTTGGTATTTTAGTGAAGCTAAAGAACGTTCAAGATCATCTTATGAATCAAAAGATGGGTCTTCGTTTTCAATTCCGAAGGATGCTCCTCGGTTTTCTTATGATGGGAGGGAAATAAACCGTTTGTCCTTCGAATCTCGGGACGTCTTCAAAAAAACCACAAATCTTAAAGAGTTACATAGACTTTCACTTGATGGTAGGGAGGGTTCAAGAAGGGGTTTCAACTCTGACTTAAAATCGAACTTTCCTTTGAGAAATACACAGGATAGTGGCAACACCAACAACTGGGTCACGAGTCCACAGCAAATATCAGGAAGTCAGACACGAACTCCTAGTGTTGTAGCAAAGTTAATGGGTTTGGATGCACTGCCAGGTTCTTGCTTAACTAGTGACAGTCAGCTGGGGTTGATTAATACTTGCCCCATTGAAGAGTCTAATCCATTTGGAAGGTCATCAAAATCAACTGGCCAATGCAGGTCGATCCCACAATCTAAATCCTCAAGGAACTCATGGAAGGAACCAACTTCATCACATTGGAAAAATCCTGATTCAGTTGTGAAACCCGTCTCGAGGTTTCCAATAGAACCAGCACCATGGAAGCAGCTTGAGAGGAGTCGAGGTTCTCAGAAGCCAGTTTACAGTCATCCAAAAGTTCCGGGAATGAGGACAACTAGCTCATATTCTTCTGTTTATAATGAGATAGAGAAAAGATTGAAAGATCTTGAATTCACAGAGTCTGGAAAGGATCTCAGAGCTCTGAAACAGATACTTGAAGCAATGCAGGCAAAGGGGCTCTTAGAGACCAGAGCAGAGGAACAGGATCCAAAATTTGAAAATCAAAGAAAGCATGAGCTACAACATATGGGTAATGATCAGAATGTGAGATTGGTTAACCAACAGAAGCCACAGGGCAGTCGTTTTACAACTTCCACAAACAGGAGGAATGATTTTTCGAGGAATTATGATTCCCCAATAGTGATAATGAAACCAGCAAAACTTGTTAAAAAATCGGGCATTCATTCTTCTTCGGTTATTCCAGTAGATGGTTTATCAGGTCTACCTAAACTCAGGGGTGGTGACCTTGTGGATAACAGAAAGGGTTCAATTAATGGTCGGACATCTAAAGATCAGATTCCAAAAACTAGTTCCAGAGAGATTCCTGTCAATTCAACTGATAAGAGAACCAATGGCAAAAATTTGAAATTGACTCAAACTTTGACAAGACCTCAACAGTTGCCCAAAGAAATCACCACAAGTTCAGTAAAAAGCTCAGGATCTGTGAGCCCAAGGTTGCAACAGAAAAAGCTCGAGTTAGAGAAGCGATCTCGGCCGCCCACCCCTCCATCTGATTCCATGAAATCCAGGAGGCAATCCATCAAGCAGCAACCGGATAAAGGTTCCCCCAGTGGGAAGCGCAGACCAAAATCCTCCAATTTGCAGCAAAGTGATGACAGTGAGATCAGCAGTGAAACTACGATTATGGGTTACCAAGAGGATGATCTTTCTTCGCATTCAGACAGCAATACCTTGGACTCAAAGATAGATATTGAAGTCTCCAGTTCTGATCAATCTGCCGAGATCAATGGCAGCCAGAGTACGTTTGTGAAGCCTGCTAAGTACTCTGTTCATAGCTTAAGTCAGAAGGTATGTGCTTTTTGATATTATCTATTTATATGCCTGATCTAATCAAATGTATAATCGGTTTGACATTCTTGTTCAGAAATCATCTCCAAGGTTGAGTGAAGACGGGCCATTGACAGAAATTGCCACAGTTGTCCTGGAGCATCACAGTCCTGTTTCTGTTCTCGATGATGTGGTATATAGAGATGATGCCCTGTCTCCTGTGAAACGGATACCAAATAACCTTCAAGGTAATGCATTACATTCCTGAAATTTGTTTTCTTTAATGTGGCAAAATCTGGACCAATTAAGACTTGAGTTATGGATAATGCATGACTACTTACCATATGAGGTGTTCTGTGAGTAGTTTAGAATAGTGGTGGGACTCTTTGATGCCTTTGACATGCTGGAGGGGCCAAATCTACTTCACCATAATAACTTTATTTGAAAATCAAATGTTCATTTGGCCTTTCCGAGGACAACGAAAGGCAGGTAGGCAAGAATTCTAAATATGTTACTGTATTTCGATAGATAATATGGCAACTCTGCTCAGTTTTCCTTGTTTTTCCTGAGCAAGTTTATGCTCAGATGCTAGGTCTCTGTCTTGTGAACAACCCTTGGATTGATAAAAGCATGAATATGTTGATATAAAGTGTAAAATTACATATTTGTTACAGATGCAGGCACATTAACAAAGGATAATATCTATTGGGCATAAAACTGATATGGAATTCTCTAAAAGGCTTCATGATAAAATGCTGTCATGTTAGTCTATGCATTTTGATATTAGAGAATCATGGTTTTTATGATATTGTATAACCAAATTAGACCCTTATGTAGATTAGGTAAGGTATTTTGTGCCAGTAATATACTGTAGTATCAAGTGGTGATTACAGATTTCTTTCTTAGGAAACACTTGTATCTCTTATAGTTTACCCTATCTTACTCGATTGTTCATCTTACAGATGACGGAACTCATAATTCTAATAATGATTCAAGTAAAGAGCCATGGGTTCCAGCAGATAATATCTTAACTAACAGCTCAGGATCTGGTCTTTCATCCAAGATTAATCGCAAGAAACTACAGAACATTGATAATTTGGTTCAGAAGCTTAGAAGCCTGAACTCAAGCCATGATGAAGCCCGCACAGATTACATTGCATCTCTTTGTGAGGACACAAATCCAGACCACAGGTACATTTCTGAGATATTGTTAGCATCTGGTCTTCTCCTCAGAGACCTTGGCTCAAGCCTGACAACGTTCCAGCTCCATTCGTCCGACCATCCAATCAATCCTGAGTTGTTCTTGGTCCTGGAACAAACAAAGGGCAGCACTTCATTAAAGGAAGAATGCAGCGCTGAAAAAGTGGTCAATTTGAAACCTGACCAAGAAAAGTTTCACCGGAAACTAATTTTTGATTCTGTTAATGAGATTCTTGTTGGAAAGTTAGCTTTAGTTGGGACTTCTCCTGAGCCGTGGTTGAGGCCCAATAAACTGGTGAGGAAGACCTTGAATGCTCAAAAGCTTTTGAAAGAATTGTGCTTGGAGATAGAAAAGCTTCAAGCAAACAAATCAGAATGCAGCGAAGATGATGAGGAAGATGGTTTGAAAAGAATTTTGTCGAAGGATGTGATGCATGAATCAGAGAGTTGGACAGATTTCTGTGGTGAGATTTCCGGGGTGGTTTTGGATATTGAGCGGAAGATCTTTAAAGATTTAGTTGGCGAGATTGTGATTGGTGAGGCAGCTGTATTGCAAGCAAAACTGGGTAGGCGCTGCAGGCAGCTGTTTCGGAAGTAGTTTATTTCTCCTTTTCCTACAGCTTCTTACTTCATTTTGCCACTCCTCCTCTTGTGATTTATATATATATTTTTTCATGTAAAAGTATAATAATTTAATGGATTACAACGGTAACTCCTGTCTGGTTTGTAAAGATCCCTTCTCAAGTGTATGCAACAAAAATGTTCATAGGAATCTATGGAAGATACCTTTTTCCTTCACCATTATGCTTTGATTTGGATATTGAATGAAAGGACTTTGGTTTGTGTTATTACTTTTCAGTAATCTGCTCTTGATGATTCATATGTTTCTCTTCATGTTTCATATAATCATATGCTCATTAGTATGGAAATGGGCTTGTTAAGATCAGGACCAACCCAGCAATTTGAATTTTCTTGTGAAAAAGACAGGTGTCCAACTACCATATGCTCAAATCATGTTATGGTGCAAAATGGCACAAAAGATGTATACAAAGTCCCTGCTTTTTTCAACCACTAATGATATAAATAAGTGAAAGCCAGGAAAATTGTTAGCATGCCCATCTGAAAAGGAGAGAGAAACAAGCCATGATTTCGTCTAAGCTGACTGCAAATTCGAGGTAGGTTTAATCTATCTGGAACAACTTTATTTAACACAATGCACTCTAACCACAGATTTAGGCACTCGTGCACAGAGCTACAAATAAACAGAGTTGAACTAAATTCTCAAGACTGCTTCGATGCTACAAATAAACAGAGTTGAGCTAAATTCTTAAGACTGCTTCGATTTGGCTCCCACTCAGTGAAGAATTCAGAAAATTGTCCAACTTACACCAGCCAATGAAATTTTTTTAATGGGGGAATTCCCTAAAATCCAATATAGCCCCCAAAATGGTCCTCCAATCCAATATCAAAACCACATCTTTCATTTAACTTTTTAATCGTATCTTCCAATGTATGCTAGGCTTGCTTGCCCAACTATGTGGTTTCACTTCTGTAGGGTTCCACATGAATAGGACCCACATATAAATTAAACTTTATATATGACACACACACACATTCCCACCTTTCTGGCCCCCCCTCCATCTGGATAAGCCCAAAACTAGCAACATAGTTTCTGTGGGAAAACCTCTACAGAGAGGCCACAAGAGGTAGGGGTGTGTGTGTGTGTGTGTTTATTATGGAATTACCACTATCAATGGTCTCAAAACCCAACACACCTAACCATTTCCCAATCTTCACCTGCAATCCAAAACTTTCCCTTCAATATAGAAAAACAACCCAAATGTCCCTCCAATCCAATAGAACCAGAAGAGCAGGGCTTATAGCAACAATAGCTTTTGTCGTCCTCTTATCAAGAAATGGCAGTCTCAATGCATTTGAGCTGAGAATGACAGTTCCAGACCAGTCAGTGGAAGAGGCAGAGAGTGGAATCAGAGGTCATGCACTGAGTTTGCTTCAAGTAAAGGACTTGTTAGAGTCAGAGTCATGGAAAGAAGCACAGAAGGAATTGAGGAAAAGCTCTTCCAAGCTTAAACAGGACATCTACACCATTATTCAATCCAAGCCACCAAGTCAGAGGCCTCCATTGAGGAAGCTCTACTCAACCCTCTTCAACAGTGTTACCAGATTGGATTACGCGGCAAGGGACAAGGACGCGACACGTGTCAGGGCCTACTATGATGATATTCTTGTGTCCCTCAATGCCATTATGTCTAGAATTTGATTCTATCAATCAGTATTTGAATTTTCATGTGATATATAAATATCTTCATTTGATTTGAAAATTTCATGATTTTACATTACTAAAAAGTTGAAACTAGAGCTGTTTGGAGTGAGTGATTGAATTGTGCTAATTTCAAATTCGACAAAAATCAGGCCTTTTTTTTGTTGAGAAATTTGGTTGAGACGCGTAAAATTAAAAAGAAATTAAATAATTAGGCTCTTTTGTTTCGACGTAAAATATTTTTTTTGGAAAATATTTTTCTTTTTAGGTAAAATATTTTTTTATTTTTACTTTGTCGGTGTTTGACAAATGTCTACGAGGTTAAAGTCAAGTCCATCGGGCAGGTCAAGTAAAATAACTTGTCGAAAATTAATGAATAAATTATTTTTGTTAAATAGTAGTATATTTTTTCTTTGTAAATATTTTACTATTACCAAACGCCAGAAAATAAAAAAAAATATTTGCTAAAAAATATTTTACATCCAAACAAACGGAGCCTTAATATCTTATATTTTTAAATTTATCCATTTTTATTAGAAAAGAAATTAGTATCATTCAGTTAGCTATACAAGGATTTGGGTCACAATTGAGAAATTGGCGGTGGTTTAATATACTTGTTCTGTACCTTAACCCAGCCCGGCCTTTACCATTTGGGCTACAAATCATAATCCTATGGCCCTCTCCCAATTCCCAAGCGTCTTATTTCTGGGTCAACCGAATCCAACAGGTGCACCTACATTTGTGGGTCATCTCTTCTCCTTTCCCACCTACAAGTCTACAACAAATAATGATGATATAACTTTTTGTATTTATATCATCATATACATTATAGGGAATTTTACCAATACATGGGCTTAAGGCCCAAATAATACAATAAGATGAGAACCAAGTTTTATAGTTTCAATAATTGGATAGACCACCAAAATATTTCTCTAAAATGAACCAAGTTTTATAGTTTCAATAATTGGATGAACCACCAAATTATATCTCTAAAATGAACTTCACTTTATGCTTTATACCACACAACAAATTATATTATAAGTAAAGACCCACAACAATACTTTTATGTTATACCAACCTTAGAGTTTGAAATAAACTTGCAAAAGATACTTGAACAACTATTTAATATGAAGTATTTTTAATTTTTTCACAGTAGAATAAAGTTTCACTGTAGATTAATATGGGCTTATAGACTTTTTTAGACAAAAGACCTTATATATAAATAAAATTTAACTAAACAGTATAGGCTCTATACCAAAATTGAGTTGAATCCGACCGGATAGAAGCATGCAAATAACATAGAGATAAATTTAATAATTAAATCACAGTAATGACTGTCGAACCTGATAACGCTTTGATAATGTCCTGTAAAAACGCCTGAACACTGGCAAGAACGGGCCAAAAAGCCAACAGTTCGAGTCAACTCACAGAAGAAATTGCTAAATTAAAACTAAGGCAGCTTGTACTGGTTGGATTCAATAAAATTCTAGGATCGACACTATCTGATTAAATAAAATCTATATATATAATATTTTTGTCGACTGAAGTCTTTTGCTCGAAGGTACTGAAAATACTAAATAAGGAAAAAGAATTTTTTGAACAGGAGTAAACTGGATGATTTATTTCATAGGAAATATATACATGGATACACACTGTTTATACATGGATATACTCTCACATAATAATTTACAAAAATGTAGCACATTGAAAGAAATCACAAAAGAAAATACATTGGAAATTGAAAGCTGGGATGCTTGATGAGATTAGGCTTGATAACTCTAGACTCGATTGTCTTTACTTGAGCAGAAAGACTCCTTTTATAGGAAAAGGAGTGAGATGAATCTTCGGCTAAGATTGCAAATGCTGCAAAGACAGTTAAAATACAAATTGCTTTAGAGATAAGATGGCATGAATTATTATTGAACTATTGATGTCTGCTTCTGGAGAGTCTTATCAACTTTTACTGTTGGGAATCTGCTTTCGGTGGATTTGCTTTTATCTATACATTGTTGAAAATCTACTTTTCTTGAAAGTTGAAGCTGTCTTTATCTTTATGTTGTGGAGAATCTGCTTTTAGAATTCTAACATATTTGACAAATTTCTGTCTGTAGTGTAATCTGTTGGGCTGTCATTTTTTTCTCTTGTACGCTTGCGGGCCAGATATTCACCAGTACTGTTTGGTGAGCTGGTTTCTTCATCTGTAGGCTAGTTCGAACTATTCAAGTAACATATTTTCTTCATTTATTATTTCCTTAACTTCTGGAGATATCTCAATTTCTGGGGGAGATCTGAGGACATAAGGAATTCTATCTTTCATGAAAATTTTCATGTTTATATTATTGTCGTAAAGTCTGAAACCAGGGTTGTAGCTTGGGTTAACTTGACAATAAGCTTTGTAATACACCAAATGATTAAAAGTAGCTGGTTCCATATCGTTATGAAAGCTATTTACAAAGTCGATATGACTTGTTAGAGTCTTGACCTCAGTAGGATCAAAATGAATGTAAATTTTATGTTATCCGAGAATTACAGCTCCATCTTTTACCCATTCTGGAGGAGTACTGTGGATTTGAAGGAGAATGGGGCTTTAGGCATGAAATTTTGGGTAAGTTTTTTTTTTTAAGGCAATGGCTTGATTTAAACGGTTAGGAAAGTTTCCTAAAGACTCTAGATACTATAAGGGCATGTCTTTTGGTATGGTGATGCTATATATCATTCCTAATTCTAATAATTTGCTTAGGTAACAAATGGTGGTTTTTGTAGAGAAACAGGTTTTTTTGGTTATTTCAAAAGGATAAAAGAAAACAATGTCTATATCTAGCAAGATAATGCCTATAGGTATGAGGTTGCCGGTTTGTATAGGAAAAAATAATTATAATGAGTCTTTTGGGTGGACTGTTATTTTTGAGGTAGTTTTGTATATCAACCCATTCTTTGAGACCATCAGAGTTGGCTTCTTCAAGGATATATCGATCTTTGATGTTTTCAGGGAAGAGCTTAACTTGTTGTCTTAGAATCTCTCTGTATGTTGGAGAGAAAATGGGTAATAACCTGGCATACTTAGCCTGTACCTGCAGAAATTGAACTTTCTGAAGATTTTCATCTTCATAAGTCATTTGTTCAGAAATGGTTAGCTCTGTGGGGTTTGCTGTTATTTTTTGATAAGCTAAATTCAACTTTTTATAATAAAATATAAGAGTCTTATGTTCTTACTGTAAATTCTGATATGCTTTGTTAGTTGATACAAAATATTCACTTAAAATATTTAGATTTCTGACGAGGTTCTATCGGGGTTATTTCTAGAAAATCATATATTATCCAAAATAAGTTTTTGGTCTAGAAAAAGATTATGTCTAGCGCGGAACTGTTGAACTGGGTTTTGGATGATTAAAAGAGGATTAGAGGTGTTTGGTATAATGCTATAGCAATTGTTGCTTTTTGAATCCATCCCTGCAAAATTCAGCAATCAATTAGTAATCGAGATAGAATATCTGTTAAATAATTTTCTTTTTCTTTGACATGTTCAAATATAGGTTTAAAATCTCTTCCAGTAATACAGTCAATAAAGGAAATCCATCTTTTTGCAGACATTCGCTGTTGCTTTGCTTTATTTGCAAATTTAACTATATTATCACAATCTGTTCTTATAAGAAATTCTTTATCGAGGAATATTTGAAATTTCTCAATGGAGTTTGTCACTCCTAAAATTTCTAGATCTGTTGAGGGTAAAGTAGATTGTGCTTTATTAAAAGTTCCACTAGCATGGCGACAAATTTATTCTTCGTCTCGGGAAGATTTTTTTGTAGGTCTTTGAAAAAGTAAACCTGCCCATCCTTATGCTGATGCATCTGTTTGAATTCTTTTGTAATTATTTTCGAGTGGGAGTTGTAAAGGTTCTAATTGAGTGATTAAAGTTTTAATTTTCTTAACTAATTCAATATCCTGAAGATTAAAATATTTTTGACCATGTTTTCCTAACTTTGAATATAAAGGTCCTACTAATTGTCCTAATTTGGGAATAAAATTGCGACCATAATTTAATAATCCTGGAAATGCTTGTAGGAACTTGGTTTCTTCTAATTTATTAGGAAAGTCTTAAATCTTTTGAACAATATTTGATTGTAATTCAACTTTTTCATCTTTGATGTATAAGCCTAGGAATTCAATATCTTGTTTTTCTAATATCATCTTTTTACTACTTATAATCCGTCCTTGTGTTATAAATTCATTGAATATAACTTCAAGATGTTTTCTATGTTCTTCTTTAGTTTGACTGAAGACTAGATATTATCTATGTAAACACAACAGAATTTTGAATGTTTATTGAATATAGTATCCATTTTTCGTTGAAACTCTTGAGGTGCATTTTTTAACCCAAAAGGGCATAACAAACCATTCATAATGTCCTTCAGGACATGTGAACGTCCATTCAATGGATTCGTCAGCCATACAGATTTGTCAAAATCCTGATTTATAGTCAAATTTAGAAAATCATTTTCGGTCTTGTATTCTATTTAATAAAACATCTTTATTAGGAATTTTATAACTGTCATCGTATGTGTTATCATTTAATCTT
>JAOTQH010000011.1:3783418-3793934 GCA_025631255.1 Cornus kousa | reverse complement strand
AACGCGGTCGTTTTGTGCGTATATGTTATAGAAATGTCACCGAGGGTATTATAGTAATTGGCAAAATACCCATTTTCATTTTTTTATTGATTTGGGGGTAGTTTGGTCCTTTTATCACATACATGGTGCAATGTGATCAATTTTCATAGTGGTGGGGGTTTTCTAAAGTAGGTTGGGGGTAATTGATAAAAAATTTAATAGTAGCCGGGTTTTATGAAATTAACCCTATAATTTATACTGGAATTTTTTTACGTGTGCAACACATACACCTATATATATACACAAATTACACGTACAATATATATATATATATATATATATAGATAGATAGAACCCCACAACTCAGGAAGAAAAGTAGTCGAGAAAAGCAGCACCAAAGAAATAGGGGAGGAGGAGGTTGGGCCAACACCATGACTGCATTCTGTAAGCATCAAACCCTATCCCTCATTCATAATTGTGTATATATATTTATATATGATTTGTATGTTAGAGTTTATTTTTAGTTTGAAGTTTTTTTTATTTATAATTTGTTGTTAATTTGTTCTGATACTGTTTTTATTCTTTTTTTGGGAGCAATCATTGCGGTCTTGTTTGCCTCTTGAACCCATTTTTTTTTCTAATATTGGGTGGTTTGATTTTGTCTGGCCAATGGATCAGATCAAAATTGCATTTTTATGGGTCATGACTAAATGTGTATTACACTTAGGATGGTAGCTTTTGTATATTGTATTTAAGCTATAAGGTTGTGGTGGCCTCTTCGTTTCAGCTACTGGTGGGCAAAATTTGTGTTTTTAGCAAACTGATGAGTATGTGTGTATAAGTCAACTGATAGGAATTAGTTGAAAGAGTGACATTTTTTTTTTTTTTTTTTAATAGAGAAGAGCATATTATATATGAGAATCGACTTTTATATTTGTGCCTAGATATGCATTTATTATGATAAATAGCTGTGGAATTGCGTAGAGGTTGTCGATGCGTGTCGCGGTGCAAATGTAAAGTTTAAACAACAGCAGATTGACAAGAAATGATCAAATGTGGCATACGCTGGTAGTTGGGATTAAGCATTTTTGATTTGGCTATGTCATATGTGTTAGTTGATTTTCGATTTTATAGCTGTGATTTTTTTTTTTTAATGCAAGGTGGTGATGCTAAGAAAACTGATATTTATTAGAAAATTATCAGAAATTTTCTTTCTTTCTTTGGGATGGGAGTGATGTTTGGGAAATAGATTTTAATTTTTCTCTATCAGCGATGGCTGAAAATCATACTGTTTTGTGTGAAATAGTCTTGGTAGAATGGGTGATTTATTGGTAGATTTGCTTGATTTGGAAGCTAACTTATTGTTATCATGGAAGAAATTTCATTTTGATGGGGCTTCGTTTCTGTATGGAACATTTCCAATATTATCAGTATTAAAACTCGCCATCATGGAGTGAAATGAAATGCTGAGGATTCACATACTACTTATGCATTTGCTTAAACAATTGATGGAAGCCTAAGGATTTCCTAATCTGAACTTTGCATGATATATTATCCTTTCATTTACTGATGATTTTTTCATGTATATATATATATATATATATATAATCCGCATTGGCACTAGGTGACTTTAATTGATACACACTTCTGCTGATGTACTTTGCAGCTGTTGTCCTTTTTGCTCTTCTGCTAGTCATTGGGTGTTCTGCAAGGCCTTTCTATCCACTCCCCAGCAAAGCAGAAAATAAAAATAGGCAGCCTCTTCAGACTTCTCGCCCATATAATATTGCACATCGAGGTTCAAATGGAGAGATTCCTGAAGAAACTGCTGCTGCATACATGGTATATAGCATGCCCATTTTGCAAATTCAAATAAGTGTTTTTTTTTGTTTTTTTTTTTCATTGGGATAATATGTTAAATTTTAAAAAATTGTCCAATTCATGATGAGGGACTACTCTTTTCAAATTTATCGAAGCCTTGGTTCCGTGAGTCATCTTGTCAGTAATGGTCCCTCACTGTTAACAAGCTTGTGTGCTTTTTTGTAATATTACCAACTGGTCTTATCCACACGAGTCTCCAAGTTAGTGGTTGATACATTTCATTAGAAAATGAACTTGGTTTTTCTTGTTTTTAAATTTTTATCATGCATGCTATATTTGAACATGTATTATATGCTCCATATCTTGTTATCTATGAGCATATAAAATTAATGTTTCTTGCCACTCTTCGATGGTAACCTATATGCTGCTCCTTTTTCTTTTCTTTTTTTATGGTTAACATGTTCTTGAAAAATGTCTTTCTCGCAGAAAGCTATTGAAGAGGGTGCAGACTTCATAGAAACAGATATCTTAGCCTCAAAAGATGGTTTTCTTATATGCTTCCATGATGTAACCCTTGATGATACAACTGATATAGCAGAACACAAGGAGTTTGCAAATCGTAAAAGGACCTATGAAGTTCAAGGGGCCAACGTAACTGGCTTTTTCCCTGGTATGGAAGCTACCAGTCAATCCCCTTTACATTATGGTTGGAATATTATAATTCTGAATCGCTGAGTTACTGAAGATAACCTTTCTTTGCTACTTGGTTTGAACTACAAAATCCGATTTTCTTGCACAGGCCAATAACAATCTAAAACTTGATTGTGTCAAAATAATTACTACTATTATCATATAACACCATTTTTCTTGGCCTTTTAAGTCTATGATTTCACAAGGATTTGATTAAACTGAATGTACTAAATGTTTTTTTTTTCCTTTTCAAATCACATGCAGTTGATTTCACACTAAAAGAACTAAAGTTGTTGCGGGTGAAGCAGAGGTACCCATTCAGGGATCAACAATATAACGGTTAGTTCTCCATTGGAATCCAAAAATCTGAACTTGTTTCTTTTCCGAAAATATGTATTTGCAAGAGTGTTAATTGTTTTCTGGTCTTAATCAGATCTTGTGTAGCTTGTGAGTTGCTAAATATCATCATAAATGAAATTTGAAATTGAAAATGTGGTTAATTCTGATATATCATAGCTAATGCTGACACCACGTACATTTTCCAGTCACCTATAGTATTGGCCATTTAAGACATTGAATTACTAGAATAGCTTTTTGCTGATTCCAAGAGTTCTCGGTTTGCAGATAAACTATTCCATTGGGTTACTATTGATCAAACTACCTTGCAGAGTTACCAGAGTACAACTGAAGCAATTACTAGATTCTTCCTGTATCATGCTTACTGCTTAGTATCTTCTCCTTAAACAGTTGTTCCTAAGTCTGAAAAAAAGAGGAGCCCGATGTCTGTGTCAAATTTTGATTAAGTGTATCTTTGGGGATACAATGACCAAAAGTAAGTCCTCAGCTTAGAAAAATGAAATAAATTCTCAAGAAGGTTATTAATAGCCCTTTTACTTGAAAAGGAATTTTTTTTTGTTTAATTTTTAGATTGGTTAGGATTTCTTATTTTAAATTTATTATGGCACAAACACAATTTGTCAATGAGACTAGCTTAAATTGGTTCAGATTTCCCATGGTCTTATCCTTTTTTCGCTCTTCTTCTTCTTTTGATAGGAAACTAGAACTGATAATATTATATAAAGAAAAGAGACGGATTTAAAAGGTGCACAGTAGGAAATTGACTTCATGGATGCTCCCAACTTGAGAGAGGACCTAAGTACAAGGCGCCCCAAACATAAAGGAGAAAAGACACTGATCACAACATCAAACAGGACAACCCTCCCAAACCACCATCCTTGAAGCACAGTCAAGTAGGCGAGAACTGAGAAGTGATTCCTAACTGATTCCACGGATGCTTTCAACTTTGTTTATGGGTCTGTTTATTGGTTTAGATTCAAAATCTGATAGATCCACAAATTATCATGCAGAAGTATCAACCAAGCTGGGAGCACCCAGGATGGAGTTAATTAAAGAATACTTTAACCCTCAACATGAGCCCAATCCAACATAAGATCGTTTTGGAATTCAGACCCAAGTCATCCATACTTTCCCATTGTGTTTGTTGGGTTAGGTTTGAAGTTTGAACTATGAGTCGCCTGCCTAAGACCTAAGTTGATGCCCTGGGCTTGATGCACAGTTACTAGGTCAATTGCTCTACTCAGAAAATTAATATAAACATCATGAAAGTGAGATGCAGGATAGCAGGCTATGAAACCTAGCAAGCCCTTCCCTGCGTTCTAATTGGTAGTGCATCAAGTGCCCTGACATTTACGATCCAATGTACAAACTCTGCTATGTAAAAGATATTATAGAATATAGCTATTTCCTTAAGCTAAGGACACCTATTTCAAGAGTTAGATTTAGAGTTTTCTAGCACAAATTTTTGTTAGTTCTAATCAGTTATATTATGTGGTCTTTACTTTACAAGGAGTAAATTCTAAAACAATGAGAATTAGTATTTTAATTGAAGTTGAAGGCTTTACATGGACAAGAACACCTCTGAAAAAACAAATGAAGCTATGGTTTATTAGAGGATATGGTTTTAGATAGACTTCAATGGTGGAAACTGATTTGTGTAGCAGATTCCAAGTAGTTGGTTGAAAGCTTTGCTTAATAAAGGAAACTTCTTCTGTGCCACTAGTCACCAACTCACCATATAGATCACTAGGCTAACCCGACTGAACAAATCATTCACTAGTGTCCATTGGCTGAAGTTTTTATTATTATTATTATTACATTAGTTGTCATGTTGACCAACCCCTTATCGTTCCTTTTCTTGTATACTTATAGTGTTCTCAGTACTTGTAATAGAAATTCATTCTATTTCACAATAATAAAGCAATAATCCTATGATCTCTTTTTGATGAACTTTGTAGGAAAGTTTCCAATCATTACTTTTGAAGAGTTCATTTCAATTGCTCTAGATGCATCCAGAGTTGTTGGTATATATCCAGAGATTAAAAATCCAGTACTTATCAACCAGCATGTGAGCCATTTTCACGCCTTTCTGTTACCTCAAAGAATGGCTTTTATGAATAATTAGTCAGTTTTGATGGAAATTAATCAACTGAATAAAATTTGTAGGAGAAAATTTCTTTGATATTTCCAATGTTTAAACTGCTATTTTCAATAGGTGAAATGGTCAGGCGGTAAGAGATTTGAAGACGTGTTTGTGGAGACGCTTAAAAAGTATGGATATAAAGGTGCATATATGTCGAAAGATTGGTTGAAACAGCCTGCATTTATCCAGTCCTTTGCTCCGACATCACTTATTTACATATCAAACCAGACGGACCTGCCCAAAGTCTTTTTGATTGATGATGTGTCTATACCAACTCAGGACACAAATCAGGTTTGCCTTCTTTGCTTTAGCCTCCTTGTGGACTACTGTAATTAGTCATAAACATAAATGGTAATGCATCTAAAAACTCATACACCAATGATGCAGTGGATTCTGTTCGATACAAACGTTGTGTGCATGGTGCCGCCGATCTTGTTTAAATATTGTGTCTATAAAAACACTCTCTCTCTCTCTCTCTATGCACATATTGGATGTCTGTTCTATGGAGTTTCAAGCGCCTATCATTTTAAAATCACTGATTGTGCTGTGGCTAAAAACTAGTATCACCATTGACTTGTGCAGTCATATTGGGAAATCACTTCGGATGTTTACCTTGACTTCATCAAGGAATATGTGGTCGGGATTGGACCTTGGAAGGATACAGTGGTTCCTGTAGTGAATAATTATTTGCAGACACCTACTGATCTTGTTGCCAGAGCGCACGCCCGCGATCTACAGGTGTGTATGCTCTCTGTCTGAAGTTTTTTTGTTAATAAGGGTTATAGTGTAGAAAAAATCTAAATTTGTTGTAATATCTTATTCCTCTTAGTTATTATTGTACTGTCATGTCATAATTATGCATTCGGGTTCATGTTTACCAACAGAAGAACTCTTTGCACATGGCTTCATTCTAGACAGTCCATACAGTGCAGAACATTTTGATCGAGCAAACTGACCACCCAGTCTTTGTAGTAATCTTGAATTTTTGATCATTTAGTTGTGTTCTTTTTAAATAATACAACAAACAATAGCAGACAGACCATGGCTTATTCTCCACTTTATTGAGCCTAACACACAGCAGATTCATGTATGAAGTATTGACTAGGAATATAAATATATATATATATATATGTATGTATATATAATTGCTCGAATCGGATACCTTGGCTTGTACAAACGAAAATCATGTTCAACTTGTTATATTGTTTGTTTTTCGTTTAGAATTGTTTGATTTGGCCATCCCTGAGGTTTTATGTTCCTTTTGAGTCTCATATATATATTGCGTGCGCCAAAGTCCTTACTTGTCATGGTGGTTTCATTTCAGGTGCATCCATACACTTACCGGAATGAGAATTCATTCTTGCACTTCAACTTCAATCAAGACCCACATATCGAATATGATTACTGGATAAACAATATAGGGGTGGACGGACTTTTTACAGACTTTACAGGCAGCCTCCACAATTTTCAGGAACAGACCTCCCCTCTCTTTCCAGGTGGTGATGATGCATCTAAACTATTGCGTAAGATAGCAAAGATGCTCTCAAAGTATGGACAGAATTGACATAGTTCATTTGTGTTTCTCATTATTTCTTCAACATAGGTTTTCAAATGTGAATTTCACACAATAATCTTAATAATAATAATATTTTTTTTTTTTTTATTTTTTTTCTCTAGTAGGATATTTTTGAAACAAATTTTTATAGAATTATTTGTTGAAGTCATCTGACATATGATTTTACACTTTAACTGTATGTTGGTGGCAGCCAAGCACAGAACCTTTCAAAACTTATTAACCTAAAATTTTTAAAAATTGATCAAACAATAATAATCGGTGAGTTCAATCGATTATTGGAGCGCTTACTTCCCCGAAAACCCCTTTAGCTTCACTGTTCATGCAACAAACCAACCTCAAAACATGGACAAATATTAAAATTGGAAATGGAGAAGAAAGAAAGATTTTGATTTCTAGTGGAGAAGACAGGGAGGAATCGGACCTACATTATGATGATATTCACACCATTCTCAATGATCGGTTTGAGCTACAATCTCATTGATACACCCAAAAAAAGGATCAAGCAAAAATCACAAATTTCTCTGGCTATACCTATACCTCTGAGTTGAAAGCCCATCAAACATTGCTGATTCATATTTTCCCCTGCCTAGTTAGAGAGAGACAAAATCAGCACCACAAGAGTAGAAGGCAGCTCAACAAATTTGATTGTTAACAAGTGCAAGCAAAGTGAAGTTAATCTGAATCTTGGGAAGGGGAAGTGAATTCATCAACCAAGTGTTCTCTAGCCACGTGGATGATCTTATTAAGGAAATACCAAAATAACATACAAAAAAGTAATAATATATATATATATATATATATATATATTCTTTTCACTCCTTCCTTTTAATTGGTCTTCATTGCAAACAAACTGAAAATAATCAGAATTTAACTTCAAATTTCTCAACTGTGATTATCATCCACACTTGTGTTGAAAATATAGACTGGAATTCTCTGTGAAGGGTTGAAAATTCAAAAAGAAAAGAGAAGAAAAAATGGTTAGTATATCACTTACACTAGGTTTTGATCAATTCTCTGTGGTTTGCTGCAACACCAGCATATTAGTTGCTTGAATCAATCTTCAAGTCATATCTGAACCCATTCAGCATTCATATCAACTTCCGAATCATGTCTGAAAATGATTTATCCAAACTATCATCACATAAAATGTCCTTCAACATGGAAACAGTGGCTGAATCAGCAGAAAATCCTCTCTCAGCCATTTCATGGAGATATTGCATTGCTCTCAATATTTCATTATTATATAGAAATCCTCGAATAATTACATTGTAGGAACATTCATCGGATGACAATCCATATTTTCCCATTTCCTTGAACAAGTTATCTGCTTCACCAAGTAACCCTTCTTTACAAAGTCCATTAATCATTATGTTATAAGTTTGGACATCAGGTTGTATCCTTTTGGTAGAGAGACTGCAAAAGATATCCTTTGCAACACCAACTTTCCCAGCCTTGCACAAGCCATCAATGAAAATACTGTAAGTAATGATATCAGGATTCAACTTACTACCTTGCATTGCTTCAAACAATGTCACAGCCTCCTTAACATGTTGATTTCTACACAAGCCATCCAACAACGTATTATAAGTAATAAGATCTGGAAGACAGCCACGGTCATGCATCTCATCAAGAAGCTCTTGTGCAGTTTGAAGTCTCCCCGCCAGGCACAAACCTCTTATAAGAATATTGTAAGTAATGATATCAGGATTCAACTTACTACCTTGCATTTCTTGAAACAATGTCACAGCCTCTTTAACATGTTGATTTCTACACAAGCCGTCCAACAACGTACTATAAGTTATAAGATCTGGAAGACAGCCACGTACATGCATCTCATCAAGAAGCTCTTGTGCAGTTTGAAGTCTCCCCGCCAGGCACAAACCTCTTATAAGAATACTGTAAGTAAAATTAGTAGGAATCAACCCCTTACAATATATTTCTTGGAGGAGACACATGGCTTCATTAATCCGGTAACTCTTACAGTATCCATCAATCAAGATGTTACAACTAACTATATTAGGTGCACAATTCTTGGCAACCATAACATCAAACACTTTTAGAGCCTTGTTCATTTGGCCTCCCGAACAGTACCCATCCATCAGTGCATTGTAAATGAAGACACCAGGTTCCTCACCTTGTTGAATCATTGATTCAACTACAACTTGTGCTTCCCCAACCATTCCTTCTTTACAAAGTCCATCAACCAAAATAGTAAAGGTTCTCAAATCAGGTGCAATTTGCCTCTCCACCATCTCATTCAACAACCTGGTAGCTTCTTTCCACTGTCCTAAACAACATGTGCCTTGAATCAAACAGTTGTACGAGACCACAGTTGGTGAAATGCCCTTGTCGACCATTCCTGAAAAGAACTTCAAAGCCTCCGTTACCAGTCCTTCCTGGCAGAGGCTGTGGATGATGGTGTTGTAATGCATTATGTCAGACGGACTTCCTCCTTCCATCTTCTTAAGCAACCGAATGGCAGCCCAAGTGTTTCCAGTTTTGCATAATCCGTTAATTAAAGTTCCATAAGTAATGTGATTAGGTTCAAACCCGAGTTTGAAGATTTTCCCTAACACAGAGAAAGCAAAGCCAAGCCGATTTAAGTGGCAGAAACTATTAACAACAATGTTCAGCGAAAAAAGATCAGGTTTGATGACGATCACTCCTGATGAATCCATCCTTTAAAACAGAGAAATCACGGTCCAATAATGCTTCATTTTCGCCAAGGACCCTAGAAGCTGATTGAAACACACAATGAATGGAATGGGTTTCGTTTGAAGCATGTTGTTGAATAAAGATAGGGCATCATCAAGATTAGAGAAACCAGACTTGCATTTATCACTAAAAGATTTGTCGAATTGGGTTTGGGTTTGACGCTTCGAATCTCTTTGGTTAGCAATAGCAATTGAAGAATGAGAGCACAACCTAACCGAAGCAATTGGATGTATCAATAAGAATAAACAAGGAAAATTACCATTTTGAATAGAAAAAGCCGCTTTTCTCGAAACAGCATAAGCTGCACCGGAAATCACCACCATCATCAGCAGTAGCTACATTCTCTCTCTTGCTCGGAAGATGTTAATCACAGCCACTAGCTCGTTTCATTACTTTCAGGTTCAATATCTGTATACATGTATACACAAATTTTGTTCTCTGCAAATAAACACAAATATGGGAGCCAAATAAAATATTTTATTAATAAATAAATATGGGATACAATCTTTTGTGATATTCTTTACCAAACGAATATTTCTCTAATTGGATCTCTTTTTGTTGTGGGTTGAATTCAATGGCTGCAGAAGCTTGATCTTGAATAGCTTATTTTGGATGATGAACAGCACGATTTGATGTGATTCAGTTAAATATTCGCAAGTAATTATGTTATAAACCTTTTAAAGTAGTTCAAATTAAGCTTGACCAAAATATAAAATGGTTTTTAGTAAAACTTACTCACAACATCCATTATGGTTTGGACCACATCAGGCAAAATTTAAATGAATCCAGACTTCCAATTGTCGAAAAGGGGAAAAAGATAATTTCTATCACAGCGTCATCAATCATGTACCGGGAACTTGTAACAACTGTGTGTTGAAACATCTTTTTTGTGTGTTCCAATTTTCAAATCCCTGATCTTAAAAATTTCTGGTTTATAAATAAGACTGAATTTCTGGTTTATAAATTTAGTGAAAAATTATTCATGTGCATGAAAGACCGATTTGATGTGCTTGATGTTCTTCGTTTTTGGATTTGGATATAGGAGGTGAGAGCTTTTGTATTTTCTCCTTCTGACCCTATTTATAGGCTTCTTGGCTTCATAGGATGATGACATGTGTCATCTCCTGATAAGGTTAAAATAATAACTGGGCCGGGCCAGTTATATAATAATAATTATCCTTAAAAATAATTATTCCAAATATATTTTATTAGGAATAATTATCTTTATATTTAAC
>JAOTQH010000011.1:3757681-3769700 GCA_025631255.1 Cornus kousa | reverse complement strand
TAATTTAATTTTTTTTTTTTTTTTTTTTTTTTTTTGCAATTCGCCCTAAAAAAAATGATAGTATTGGGGGGATTTTATATTTCAGCCCTTAGAAGAAAGAAAAGTAATGTCAGCCTTGCAAAGAGATCATCTGCAACAATTTTAGCCAACTGCTTGACAGCAGGTCAATTTGATTGCATCTCTCATCTCTACCATGAAGCAAGCTATGTATATGCAGAGAGAGAGTAGAAAAATATAATCCGAATGTTAAGCTTAAAACGAGAAAGATCATTGATACTTGCAACTGCATTAGTTGCTGAACTTTCTAATATCTGATCTAGACTGCAAATCATATACAAGCCATTTAAATCACTTCCATAGTATTGAATCATAATCTAATTGCCACAACCACCTAATCAATGTGTCCATAACTAAGGTTACCCACAAGCAATAAGTGATTGCTTCCCTGAACGAATGGATAAATATGAACCAATCACAGTGGTTTAGTTGAAGCTTCATGTATGTAAGCAATGGCTTCCTCTTCTGATAGCTGGTTTCCGTCTACCAAGCCTTTAACCAAGGTATCCGCATAATCTTTGTTTGGTGCATGTAAAGGAAGCTTCCCAGTTTCGAAACTCTTGGTGTCATCAAGAGTGCACCTAGATTAAAAGCAATAAATGAGATCCATTTCATATTCAAAATTGTAACAAATGACAAGAAGTGACTTCCTCTAAAACCAAAATGATAAAAGAAAGAAAACGCGCATACGTCATTGTGAGTATTGGAATATCCTTCTCCTTCCCCATGTAAACGACATTATTGTACCAGCCTCTCTGCATGAAAATCGATCAGCATCATGTACATATTGAGAACACAAATTGAGATGCATAACCATATGCTGCAAAAATAGCCCAATACCTGAACATACTTTGCCCTGGTGAAAGAATTCAGATATAGATGATCAAAAACTAGTTAATAATTGTCCTCTAGCCTGATAAATTAGGTTATATAATAATGCGGGTCATTTTTTTATTCAAGATGGATCTTTGGTACCTACCAAATGATTGATCGGGTAGATTTAGAAATGGGTAAAAACAACCACTAGTGTTAACCATCTATTTCTTGTTGATGTCTGCCGCAAGTGCCGCATGATATGTTAGATGTAGCAGGTTAAAACAATATAGGAGGAAAGAGTCAGAACTGACAATTTCAGAGTCAGAACAAAAAGCCTGAATGAGTGAAGCAGTAAGACAAACAGGATTGGTTTAATGAAGATTTACGTTTATTTATGAGTTTTCTGAAAGGAAGCTGTTGCCACAAGCAGAAATGTATAAAACTATACAAGACCACAGAACTTACCTGGACAGCTTCCACAGAAATGTACTGTTTCTTTGCGATGGAATTTAAAGCAGTCAAATCAAATAAAGGAGACCTCATGTCATAACTTGGCACATTCTCCTGAAGCAAAACATCATTGAACTGCTCAAGCCTGTAAAAAATAATAACATTTAAGAACAACAGAATGTTATAAATCAGCCTCTGAGATGTATGAACAAGCATAAAAATCCATTTTACAGTTGGCATGTTTTATCAGATTTTTCAAGTTCCTAAATAAAACTAGGCGATAACCCTTCTTATGGGAGAGCTCCAAAAGGATCACTAGCAGAAGACAAAGAGAGGCAACTTGACACATAAATGGGAACCAAGCCATTAGCCACATACGTAATTCTATACAGGCACAGGTGTGCTTTATAATTGATGTTACTTTCAGGATGAAGAAAAGCAACTCCTCCAGGACCCCATGTGCTCGTATCATCACGGCCAAAGAATAAACGATGAGGTACAGTTTTCCACAGACTCTCTTTTGGCGGGCTTTTGTCACTCGAACCAAAACACGGCTTTCGCATGCCTTCCACCTACAAGTAATTTGACAAATGTTAAAGGAGTAAACGGAAATGCCATCTTTGCAGTCCAAAAGGCTACATCTACAGCCTCCCTCTCACATGGATTGCATGAATAGAAACTTCCAAAACATAGAATAAAAAATAAACAAATAAATAAGAGAATGTCTGGTAATATTCCAAAAGCAAGCTTGGCAGACTATTACCAACATCCAAGATCAAAAAGGAGCCTAAAAGTTGAGCATTGATAATAAAGTGGCAAAATGAAGTTTTGACTTGATTGTTAGCCAGAATTTCAATTTTTTATTTTATTTTATTTTTTATTTTTATTTTTTTTTAATTTCATCACAGAGACACCACGTATTTTGAAGTAGGTGTGAATGCTGAGATAAGACAAAAAAGTTAGAATAAATCATGTATTTCATAAAATGGAGTATGATAGTTTTATCGACGTATAGTGTATGTTACTTAATCCCTGAGTGAAATATATAGAACCCAACTTAGGGAACATATACATTTCAGATTTTCAGCATTACTAGGGCAACGATTTTGAAAAATATTAGGTCAATGGTAAATGTGAAACTGAATTTTAAAGTTCAAAGGTGTTCTCCGGATTCCTGTCAAGATATCTCTTAACATTAGTGTCAAACACATTTTAAATGTGTGGAAGGTAAGATAAGGAACATATACATTTCAGATTCTCACTAAGTTTTTCAAAATATTAGGTCTATAGTAAATGTAAAACTGAATTGAAAAAGTTCTTCGGCGTGCTCTGGATTCCTATCAAAATATATTTAAGATTAGTATCAAAGGCATTTTTAAATGCCTGGAAAGTAACTCACCTGTCCACCTTGAAGATAGCATACGAATCTTGGTTTATTCATATTTGATCCAAAACTAGCATACCAAACATCAGTCTGAGAAAGCTTTGACCTCCAATGGGGAGAAACAATGATGGCTTCACTCGTAAATTCTTTGTAACAAGCATGCAATCACAAAGTTTAGGAAATTTAACATACAAGGGGGAGAAAAAACAATGGTCGGTTAATCTACATTAGCTTTAAAGCCAATTATGTGACAAAGATGTGGAATTTTTTTTATTGACGAAGGCATTCAATAACTAAAATTTATCTTTTACCGTGACTATCTTCATCGACTGTCAACTTCGACAAGGGTTGTATAACATCCTGAACAGCCTCCTGAAGATCTTCTGATAAAATAACGTTGTCATGCTCACTATCAGAATCAGAGCTTGAGATCTATAAACAAGGAAAACATTAGGTAGGATATATAAGACAAAACAATAGAATAATGAAAAACCCTCATTTGCATATAGTTATACATTTAGGAAATCATCAACCCAATCTTATTATGTATTAGTTGTTTGATAGAGAAAACAAACACAACTTAATTAAAAAAATGTTGAGAAACTATATATTTTCACCACCAATGAACATGTGGACATTTTTAATCTAAAAATGAATCTTTCACTGATTGACACATTAATTTCAGGGACCAAGATTCAAAATTATAAGTAAAGGGATACCTACAGTAGATAAATAAATAAACAGATAGTACATAGGAAAGATACTAAGCTGTGTCTGAATGTAGCAAGAATATTCTTTATATAAAAGATACACCATATTTTATTCATGTGATGAGACATACTTATCTTCTACACCATGTCTTTATCAGAAGCAATGCATGTATGAAAACTCTAATGGCTTAGAAATATATTTAATTACTATTTATGAAGAAAAAAATTTAATTATTGAGATGTTGTAACTTTTACTTCTAAATGTCTTGTGATGTAAAAAGTATATGAGACACAGTATTGGGACTTGACAAATAAAAACAATAGTTTCTGCGCTAAATTTTTAGGAGTCTAACTTCAACAAGAGATAGTCAACGACATGAAATATCACCTGAATTGGCAGCGTCTTTGTACGAGGCAAATTCTTTGGCAATTCATCTGCAAATACTGGCCAAAATGCACTCAAATTTTCACGAACCTGAACACAGATCATTTATGCCTCAGTATCATATGCAGGGTTCACAACATGAATCATCTTTGTCTTAGGTTTTCATGCCTCACTATAAGAAAAATGCTACAATATATAAAACTTGTGCTCTAGAAAACAGAAAAAGCCAGCTACCAAAGTAAATAAATAGATATAAAAATTAGAAATGATAACACAAAATTATAAATCTGCTTTACCGCTTTAATTACACGCCATGTGGACTCAAATGGATAAGCCTCTGAAGATCCAGAAATAGGTTTGTCGGCCAGTAACACTTCTACACATGCAAGGACTGAATTTGCTAAAGAATCAAGGTTGTATCCTCCTTCTAATGCCATAACAATCTTACCCCGAGCAAACTCCATCAACTACATAAAGTATTAACGAAACCAAATAAAAATATTCTAAATAATGATAAAGAGAATTATGGGATGGAATGTATAAGAAACAAAACTGAAGAGACAACTATAAATTTTGATATGGAACTAGGAAAGGAAAAGCCTATATAAAGCAAACACAATCTTGGTATAAACCATATATGTTGTACTTGTCATTTATTAGTAGTGCAACAATAACTTCATGGCATGATTAAGATAAAATTAAAAAATTAAAACAATATCATTTTAATTGTTTTCATGCTAACCTTTTTTAACATAACAGAATACCCATATGGAGTAAGGCAGCAGCCCCCAAGAGGATCACCAACAGCTGCTCCAAGCATAGCACCAGCAAGAATTACATTATTGAATCAGCCATGATCTCGAAACAACTCTAACAAGCACTCATAATGTATTCCAAAATTTATTTGTTCTCGCACTAAGAATCCAAAGGAATAAGGAAAAAATTACAATTACAAATGGCATATAATGAACAAATAATATGTCAGTATGCATAAATAATTTCTAACTTTATCTTCCGAGTTGTACGATTTTTAATATAGCAGTAATACTTGAATAAATTAATCAAGTATGTTCGTCTAATGTAAAATACAAACATATAAACCTTTTTCTTTTTACCTTTATTTCTTTTATTTTTATTTTTTTCCTTTCTTAGTTGTGAGTGGAGGGGTAAGGGGGAACCGTTTTGGCCTTTAGGCCTTGACTCAATATGTGAGAAGGTGAAAATGAGTTTAACTTGATATCTGGGGATGATCTCCTAAAAACTCTGCCAACTGGTATGCATCTTAAAAGGCATTGCTTCTTTTCGATTAACAAGATTGAGATCACAGAAAATATAATTTATCGTATTTCTTTCATTGTATGTTTTTTTTTTTTAGCTTTTTCCTGCTTCCCCGACGACTGGCATTTATTCTTTTCTCGTACATAAGTTCTCTTCAATATCTTTGCCATACAGAATAAATTGCTTGGAAATGAATGATTAGTAACTAATTTAAGTGAGAGAGCAATGCATGCTAAGTAAAACATGTTATATATGACACCATGTCAATGCCGGCACCCTTGCACATACAACTGCGAAAGGCTTTCTTACAACTATGTGGAATGCTTAAACAGAAGTAAAGTATCTAGTAACACAAAATGCTGTCAAATTCAGGTTGTTAGAAAAAATATGAAATGAGATGGTAAAAATAATTAATGGAATTTAAAACAAAATAGTTGACAGTTTCTGGAGATAACCTGCATCAAATCCTGCAGAGATTATTATCATATCTGGATTAAATTCCTTGGCAACGGGAATTAATATATGGTCCCAAACTGCTAAATAGTCCGCATCCCCACACCGACTGTTTTCCCAAGGGACGTTTATATTATATCCTGCACCTGGTCCTTCTCCAATCATGATGTGAGAGCCATCATCAGTAGCTGGATAAAAACTCCCAAACTCATGCCTGCATAGTAAAAATTATTAAATTTGACCACCGTGACAAGCGATTAAAATAATATGCAAAATCAACCAATTCAGCTATTCCAAATCCTATTGATTTATGCTTATCCCTTACAAAGTTTGCATTAACCACAAACAAACAAACAAACAAACAAACAAACAAAAACGTAAATGGAAAATATATTATTAATAAAACATGCATAAAAGTCCAACAAATTGGAGGAGCAGCATGATCAGGAATATCTACTACAGTTTTAAGGAAGTAACAACAGCATAAATGAGTTGAAACAAAAAGCCCTGATAAAATAGGGTTCAGAATTACGAACCTATGCACTGAGAAGAACAGTACTCGAGGATCCTTCCAGAACATTTTCTGAGTGCCATTTCCATGATGAACATCCCAATCAACAATCAAGATTTTGTTAATACCCAACTCTGTCTACAATATGAAAAGAAAAAAGGAAAAGTTTAAGGATATGATATATACATGTTCTGCACGTGCTTCAAGATTCATAATGAATCCCTGATTGATCGAGTTTTAGAATAAATTAAAATTAGAGAATCAAAAAAAAAAACTCACTCTTTCATTCAAGAGAAAACTTGTTGCAATAGCGACATTGTTGTGTAGACAAAATCCCATCGGTTCATCTTCTTCTGCATGATGTCCTGGAGGCCTGACAATAGCGAAGGCAGAATTCAATTCCCCTTTGGCAACTTTCTCAGAAGCCTACAAGAGCAAACATCTACATTAGTCTCTTGAACATTTAAAAATCAAGTTCATACAACACTTTGATTTAGTAAACAGTTCTAACATTAGTTCCAGTTGGAAACTAGGCTGAATTATTAGAATAAAGAAACACGCGCGCGCCACACACGGAGACGTAGCTGACCCCAAGTACTTGAAAAATAAGGTTTAGTAAAGAGTTGTAAGCTCATAGCTATGGTCAAACTATAATTCAGGCATGCTATTGGAAAATGAAGACAGACTAATATAGATAAATGGAATAAACTTAACAATGAAATTTTGATAGAAGAGTCCATAAAAATTTGTCTTACATTAATCCGTCAGTTTCTTTTTGGAAATAGTTCAAGCAAATACTAAAAAACTCACTACAATGCCTTCTTAAAAATCATAAATTAAAGTTGGTTATACCAATGCAAGGTGTTAGGAGAGGTAGACTGTATACAAATATAAAGTTAGCTTATTCACGCAAAGTGATCACTCTCATGCTCAAACCTGCATTGTCACATATAACAACCAAACTTTTACCATTACACCAAGCAATGTTGACATACAAAGTCCTCATAATGTGCCACTTCTATAGGGTGATTTTGGTAAACAAAATTCAGCTAATTGTATTAAAGTTAGGTGTTATTCAGAACAAAGGTTTCTTTAAGTTTCCTTAATGGAACATAGTGGGCACATAAATGTAGAAAATGATTTGCAATCTAAAATGTAGAAATCAAATATATAGAGCAATCGCTGGAGATTACCTCTATGACAGAGCCAGCTGCAAGATAAGCAGCTTCTGATGAGCCTTCATTGAAATATATGGAATTAAATTTGGCAGCAATCCTATTTCTTTCCGAAGCAAATCTTTTGGAGCTTATATTCTTAATCAAATCAATGTGATTTTTTGTGTGAACTGAAGCTATATATTTATCTTCTACTTCTTTGGCATTCAAAACAACACACCTGAAAGATACCAAATCATCAATAACATTCAGAATAGCTTTCATGCACTTTTTTTTTCCCCTTTTCGAAGGTCCAAATTGAATTTATTACAATAAACATCATCATTCAACAAATCTGAGATAAAAAGGGAAAACAAAAAAAAAAAATTAAAAGAAAAGGGCATAATACTATTGTCCTGTGTTCTGTTTTGGTCCAATCACTATGAAAATATTAAATTTCCAAGTGGATGAAACAAAAACAAAAATTAAGCCAAATTTAGGAAGAAATGTTACACTTCCAATTAAGTATCAAATAATTTCATGATCTTATCAATAATCACAGAACTTTTGACTTACCAACAGTTCAATCAGAACACTGACAGAGTAAAGTCAATATTATGTCTACAATCAAATCATTAGATTCACTTTAAAACACCCAGAAATACACACTAGCATTTCATACAAATACAGTCACATTAAACAGCTGGATTCCTCCTTTAAAAGAAACGATTTTGAAAGCAAAGTGAACAACTTGAACACATTACACACACGTGTGTGTATGTAGGTAGAAAGAGAAGAACCTCTGTGGAATTCGGGCGTTTTGTAGCTTGTTCCAAATGGCACGAATACGATTGGGATTTTCGGGGTGAGGATCGCCATCTGGAGTGGAATGCTTACACATCCTCTCGTCATATATCAGCCCAACTCGTCGTCCTCCATTGATTTTGCTCCCACTTTCGAACTCCATCGATGCCCTAAGCAGCTCCAAATTATTACTAGTAATAGATTTGAATGAAGGAGGTGGCGAAGACGATGATCAAGTCAAATGATTGTGTATTAGTGCGTGTATATATAGCAGGAACATAGACATTTATATGTGTACATACTATATACGTATATGTATAGAATAGATACATCTACATACACAATTATAAGCACCAAATGGGAAAATAAGTCAAAGTGGACAATTATAAGAGTGATTTTGTTTTTACTTTTAGAATATTCATTGGGCAGACAAACACCATTTATGCGATGAGTCTGATGACAAGTTAGCAACTTTAGATTCATGGGTCACATTTTGAATTCAAATTTAAAACACACGAGATGGGGCAATTGAAAAGAGGGATTGGGACTTGGAAACTTGGGATTGTTGGTCGAGGCATATGAATAGTGTATAAATACAATAAAATATAATATATTATATCGATTCTATATGTAGGTAGATTACTTTTTTTTTTTGAAATAACACATTATCATTGGATGAGTAAACTAATGACATGGCACACCTAATATCTATTTCATGAGTTGGTCTAGAGATACTCGAAAGATGTATTCAGAACAATACTCAACCTGAATTACTCAAGACAGACTTATTCGAGGCTGGAATCTAAGTTGCCCTAGATAAGACCATAGGAGTCGTTTGACACTGCTATAAGTAATATTAAAGGTCGGAATGTGTTGAATGAAAAAATAATAATAATAAATAAATACATTTTTATTTTTGTAATTTCACAATAATATATATTTTAATATAATGTCACTATATTTAATAAAAAATAAATAAAAATAAAATAAAAAGAAAAAGGTGAAATTGTCTTTATAGAAAATAAAAAAGTTCAAAATTGTCCAAGGAAAAACACAGTTTCCTGAAGTATACAACCTCCACTCATAACACAGTTTTTAAAGTTTCATATTTTAGTTTCATTCAAAAGCTCTACTAAGCAAAATTTGACATTAAAAGTGTTTTTAATGATTATCAAACACATCTAAACACGCAATTGGTTCGATAGCCTAGTGGGTTAATGTCTCCGTATCTACTAATTTAACTTCTAATCCTTTTTGCCTTGTAAAAAAAAATAATATTAAAAAAAATAAAAAAACACATCTAAACATAATTTTTTAAAATAATAACTTTTAAGCATTTGAAAAGCAATTCCAAATGATATATAAGTAATTATATATTTATATATATATATATATTTGTCCCACAAATATTAATACGGAACTTACAAAACGACTGGGTAATCAACTCTCGATTATCCTTTGATCACTCTCCCACCACTGGATTGATGGATATTTATTGCTAATTGTTGCTATTTTGTGCACCGATAATGGTATTTGGTCTCACGCATCTGATTAATTTGGTCTTGTGCTTGGGTTTGGGTCATTGGCCTTGTTTGGGTTTTCTCTCCAATAGGCTAAATGTCTTCCTAAGTTATATATATATATCTCTTAACATTGCAACCCAAATTCTAAATAACATCCGAGGGTCAATAAACCTGTTTTTACAATACTTGTTTTAATGATAATGTGAATATGTTATGAAAAAATTAGTTTAAAAAAAAAATAGCATCTCAACTCAAAGATTATAAAAGAGGCATGATCAAGTGCTTACCGTCTAGCTTATTCCAATTCAATGAAAATCTTGGAATTAACAACATCTAAAATCAATTAGCATTAGACTAAAATTTATAGATTTTAGAAATTTTATTACATATATCGAAAATTTCATGTACAAATAAATAAATAAATAAAAAATAAACCTTTTTGTGTTGAATGCATCACAACCCAAACATTATAAAAGAGGTAAAACAAAGTGCTTACCTTATATTCTATTGCAATCTAATAAAAATCATGTAATTGCAAAAAATAAAAAATAAAATAAAAATAAAAAATCTCAAAAACGGTGAGTTCTTAACCTTAGTTTTTTCTCTGGCTCTTTTCTTCATCGTGCTTTTACTTTCTTTTCCTTAATTTTATCCTCTCTCTCTCTCTCTCTCTCTCTCTCTTCCCTGGCAAACATACTTTTTGCTAGTAAATTATAATAAACAAAAAAAGGATGGTATATTTACCCTTAAAAAAAAAAAAAGAGATTATAGACAAATAAATACTTGTATTTATATGTGGTAATAAAAACATAATACCATATGGTAGGGCCCGTTGCTAGAGAAAAGGCGACTGATTAGATCATATAACTGTGCGTAACATTTGTTTTATTATACCATCACTAAGTACACTCTACTCAATGGATCTACTCAATGGAAAAGTAGAGAGAAAATAGACAAAGAGTAATTATTGCTGCCGATCTATGTGAGAAATCTCGGAATCGGTGAACTCTTACCCTTACTTTTTTCTCTCGCTCTTTTCTTTATCGTGCTATTATTTTATTTCCCTTTATTTTATCTATTTCTTTATTCTTCTTCTTTTGGCAAGAACACACACTCACGCACACTACTTTAAATGAATTTGAGATCCGAAAACAAAGATGTATAATTTAAACAAATCTGATTATTGAATCCGAGTGGGTCCATATCGAATATGAATTAATTAAGTTTTTTTTTTTTTTTTTTCTTTTTGAATTATCCGATCAGATCTGATCGGATCGGAGATCCCGTGACTTAATCTTGTATCCGTAAATCTTATGCAATATAAAATTGTTGTATAAGTAATGTAAAGTATTACATAAATACATAATGACACATACATGATAGGAATAAAATAAGTAGTGTAAAGTGTTACATAAATACATAAAGCCACATGCATGATAAAATAACACACAAAAGAAAAGGATTTGGCTTGGTCATTTAACAAGCTGTCATTATTCACTAGGCGATGAGACTATTTACAAAGAACAATATTGTGAAATAGGCTACTGAAATAGCTTATTTGCAGGCCCAAATCGCATAAGGTCGGTTGGATTTAGGAAAGCAATCCATTAACATCTTATGGATGGGATGTCCCAAAAACAAAACACACACACACACACACGCACACATATATAATAATCACTTCTATTTAACTCACGTCAACATGTTTACTTCAATATTATTAGATGAGATAGTGTCACTGAATTAAGACGAGTGGGCAATCAGCTCTCGATTGCCCTCTGATCACTTTCTCACCACAAGATTGATGGATATCCATTGCTAACTTTTGCTATTTTGTGCATCGATCATGATATCTGGTCTCACGGGTCAAATTTGATTAATCTAGTACATGTTTTTGGGTTTGGGCCATTGGTTTTGTTTGGATTATCTTTGTAATGGGCTAAATGTCTTCTTGAGTTATACACACACACACACACTAGCCAAACTGCACGTGTGATCCGTTTAACATTGCAACCCGAATTTCAAACAGCCAAGGGTTAATAAACATGTTCTTACCAGACTTATTTTAATGATAATGTGAATATATTATGAAAAAAATATTTTTTTAAAAAATAGCATCTCAAATCAAAGATTATAAAGGAGGCATAATGAATTGCTTACTGTCTATTCTATTGCAATCCAATGAAAATATTGGAATTAAAAACATCTAAAATCAATTAGCATTAAATTTTAGAATTTTCATTACAAAGATCGAATATTTCGTGTACAAAAAATAAAAAAATAAAATAAACTTCTTTGTGTTGAATTAATCACAACCCAAAGATTACAAAAAAGGCATAATAAAGTGCTTACCTTGTATTGTATTATAATCTAATGAAAATCATGTAATTGCAAAAAAAATAATAATAATAAAAAATTTCAAAATCGATGAGCTCTACCCAGTTTTTCGTTTCACTCTTTTCTTACCGGGCTTTTATTTTCTTTTCCTTAATTT
>JAOTQH010000011.1:3714819-3724940 GCA_025631255.1 Cornus kousa | reverse complement strand
AATGGACACCAAACAGACCAAAAATGAGACTCCAACAACCATGGGCCACGGGACAATGCAGCAGAAGGTGATCCATGGACTCTCCATCAATCATACAAAGACAACACCGATTGACAATGATGTCTTCTCTTTCTCAAATTGTCCAAAGTCAGAATCTTACACCAAGCTGTGGACTACACGAAAAAGGCCACCCTAAGAGGCACCTTTGACAGCCACACCGTCTTCCACGGGAAGGTGGTACCGTGAAACCTAGAGAGAGAGAAAAAGGACGAGACCTGAAACATCCCCTGCGCAGAAGGCACCCAAGACAAGGAATCCGCACTAGTGCCTTCCATCTCCTGTCTATACAAGAGAGCCAACAAACCAGTGACGTCATCCAACTCCCAATCTTGAAAGGATCGCCGGAACTGCACATCCCAAGACAACCTACCGCTATCAAGACAATAGCAGTCAGCAACCATAGCATGTTTGTCAACAACAATCTTACCCCAAGCAATCAGCAACCATAATTGAAAACGTTTTATATTACAGAAAAACAAAAACATATTATTAAACCCCTTATTTGCTTTCGTTTTGCCTTTTTAGGGGTTGACAACAAAAAACAAGAAACGTTTCTTGTTAGTGAACGCTGTCGAACCTGTAATCTGCCCTTAATTGCATGTGGAATTGTTGATCTTAATAATACAAGATATTGTCAATGAACATGTTATGTTAGCAGTTAGTTTATTTACAAATGGTAAGTCAACCCTCGCATAGTTTGATTAAGAATAAAATATCTCTAAATTGGTTGGATGTAGATATTTAATAATCTATGTCCTAGAAATTAATTATTAGATTAGTATTTTGCATATAAAATTGTACATACTTTCATATTTAAATTGTATAAGAAAAGACCGCCTGTTAGAAACGCTCGGGCTTAGTACTTTGTGATCTTTGTTCCCTTCTTCTTCTCTCTCTCTCTTTATATATATATATATAAATTTCATAGAGTGGCTATGCTCATGAAGAAATTATCTTGAAAATGTGTAACGTATTCTTCTATTTGGGTTGCCTTGCCCTGCGGTTCAACCCAAGCTCTAGCCAAACCCAAGCTTATGCAGTTGATTTTTCTGAACCCAACGTAATCATGGAATTCTCTTTAGATGCACTTATCCAAGTTTTTCGATGTATTATTCTGTTCTCCTTCTTATCAACTAAACTAGTGCAGTATTTTTGTTACCCTTAATGCTGCCAGATTGGATCTTTTCTTGTTAACCTTGTCAACAATACTGAAGAAGACAAATTAACTGTGTTTTCACTTTAGTTATGGGAGAACGTTAGAAAGAAGGGTTGTAAAGTTGAAAGCATATGATCCTGTGGATGCCCATATTTCCTTGGTGATTATATAATTGCTTTGCTGTAGGCATGATCTGCAGTGCCATCTGCCAAGTCATACACATTTTTTTGTTTTGTTTTTGCTTTACTTTCAAAATTCTTTGCTTTACACTGGAAGAATTGTCAAAGGGTTCTTGTTCTTAAACATGACTGCTAGTCACAGCGAATCAACTAACAGCGAGCCTTATAAGGTTCTGATTCTTTATCAGGTAGCAGCCCGGTAATACACTTTACTAGGGTGAACTTCAGAATAATTATGTCACCTGTCACCGCCCTCTTTTACTACTCAAGAAGATGCTCTTTAGTTGGTTTCTTGCTCATCTGTGGACCACCCTCCTAGACCTGCTATTCAAAACGTTCTATTACAGAAACTTCTGGGTTGTCATTGGGCTTTCTTGAAGCAGATGGCCTGTATATAATGATCTCATGTTGGTGTAGTTTATTGTCGTCGTTTTTTGTGAAAACCAAGAAATAATATATGCTACAATTGAAAAATTAGGGTCTTCTAATTTTCTTTATGCTCCATCTTTCTACTACTGCTTGGTTTCAGATATATAGTAGATATGTACCATCTTTAAATGGATTTCAATCATTTTTGTTAATGACTCTCTCTGGAAGTTTGACCTTCTGCATGGTGTCACTCCAGGGTACTCAATTATATGATCCAAAGGCTGGTGGGTGGCGAGATTTAGGCATGCTTGATGTTATGCAGGCAAGATGAGGACTTCCATCTGATCTGTGTTTTTTTATAATTCAATATAGTTTTTTTAATTTAAATTTAATACAATTAATTAATTATTTTAAATTTTGATACTTTCTGCAATTGTTGTGATACTTGTATAGATCTTTGGACGTGCTGGAAGACCTCAGTTTGACAAAAGTGGCGAAGGCATTATAATCACATCCCATGATAAACTAGCCTACTATCTACGGCTATTGACGAGTCAACTCCCCATAGAAAGTCAGGTAATTAGCTGTAGGTTAATTGATTTTGAAATCTTTAAGTGTGAATTTAGATTCACACTCTTTCTTGATTGCTTGGTATTGTGTTGCTTGTTTATTTCTTATATGCTTTATAAACTGGGTAGCAGAGGGAAGAAGTAAATTGAGAAGTTTGAGATGTGTTTTCTCATGTTTTCTGGTAGTGTGAGGGTTGAAAATTAATATCCATAATAGTGAGCTTTTTCAATTTGTCAAGGTGCAAGAGGATGTGTGCAAATGTATGCCATGTGTTCTCTAATGTTTTGTTATGTTTGATATAGTTGGGAAAAAGGCTTGGTGGTTGTTGGTTAGACATCCTATAACGGTTCCTTGTTGCAAAATATATGTATTTCGTAAGAGTATGCCTATTTTTTCTTCCTACTTTTGAAGAGGAAAAAAAAAAAAGTTTATGATACATGATTTTGGAAAATTTGAAAATGATATGTTATACCCATCACAAATGAGAAACTATGGTTGTTTTTCTATAAATTGACATTCTTCTTCTTTGGATACCTTAAAAATTGTATACTTATTAGTTTGCTCTTGGTTTCTTTTCTCAAATTTCTTTTCCATTCGCCTCTGTTGCAGTTCATTAGCTCCTTGAAAGATAATTTAAATGCAGAGGTGGCATTGGGTACTGTGACAAATGTCAAGGAAGCTTGCGCATGGCTTGGGTATACCTATCTTTTTATAAGGATGAAAATGAATCCTTTGGCATATGGTATTGGATGGGATGAGGTAATTTATAATTCTTCAGAATTATATATTGTGGTGCAACAGTTATATGATTATTAGACTTTTTTGATGATTAAGTAAGAATTCCTCCATTCACTTCCGCTGTAAATGACTTTTTTCATTACTTTTTTTGGTTCTGAAGTGTCCTTTATTGAATTCGAACATCTTATTGAAATTCAAAAATCAACACTCCAAAGTTCAAAAATTTGCATGATACAAGTTATCGGGCTTTTGTCAAATCAATTTATCTGCAATGAAGTGCAAACTGCCCTACTATCTACCATTAGTAACGTTTTATGTATTAGAAGATTCTTAAAAAAGAATCTGTTTTGATATATTATACTTTCACATACAATTAAAAAAAAAAAAAATGATGTACTATACTTTCTAGATGTCTCAGATCAGCACTTAGTATGTTGGATTTAACTACGTGGTAGATATTCTGAACCAACTTCCCTATTTTTATGGTTAAGGAACAAACTACTGTCGGTGAGTCTTTTCATTATGCAAATTGTTGGGTTTTATCATATCAACTTATCTGTGAAGAATTCCACAATGTGACATGGATAAGTTTTTGCGTCTGTTAATATTTAGAGAAAAAAATTCCCGTCAATAATATTCTTAATCTTCAAAAAACTTATATAGTACTTTGTATATAATAAACTATATCAAAATGATATTTATTTCCAATTTATCATTTTTTGTATTACCACATGTCTATCTAAACATTTGCATTTCTGTTATGCTCATTTTATGCGTATATTGATTTTGAGCCCCCGAAACACTCTGTCTCACAAAATATTACTTGTGTAGTAGCTATTCTACAGACTTCACTTTCAATTTTATAGCTATACGCCAATCACACAATATGACATAAGCACTCGTCTGTGTTACTCATTTTGCTTTAATCCTATGATATATATAGTTTCTAATTTCTTTGTCCATAATCGGGTCTAGTCAACGAAAATGTTCATTTTTAGGTATCTCTTGACCCGCAATCTTGGCTACATCTTCCATTTGTAGTTTTAGACCTCTCCGCATCATTTAAAAGTTATTACCTAAAGCACATTTATTTGGCTTGCCATCAATATGACTATCAGTCCAGTTTTCCATGTGGAGTATTTGTTTCCTTATTGAGACACCTATGAACCTCCTATATTGTTAGCATGTGTTCTCATAGGTGGAGCTTTATCTTCATCAGCATCAACACTAGTTCTTATACTAGTTTAGCCACAGTATATGGACTTCATCTATGGTATTCTTGACCATCAGGGTGATGCTTCTCATAGTGGATATATTCAATGCTATCTTATTCGATGGAAAGGTCCAGGTTCAAATATCGCATGTAATAGAAATGATGAGTTTTGTCAAGTTGAACCTGACCTTTCTTCTAGCCTAATCTCATCTTCTGTTTCTCTTCCCCAAATTTTTTCCTATTCTACAGCATTTGGTGTTAGAGCAGTTTTGGTTCTACATCAATTTGTGTTGGAGCATTTTTGGTTCAACATCAATTGTTGTTGGAGCACTTTTGGTCTACATCAGTTGGTTGTTCTACATCATCTTTGTTCTAGTTTCATCATTTAAAACAGTATTGTCAAATAACATACACTGTGGAACCTCCTTCGGAATATTTTTGTTAATGATATATAACTAAGGTAAAAAGATATGCGCTTCTGGCCGATTCTTGATTTAAATTGTATAAATTGGAAATTCAGTTGTTTATCTTGTAGTTGTTCTTACTATGGTCATTGTTGCATCATACATATATGGTCATAGTTGCATCATACATATCCTTTCGCACGACATTATAGTTAGATGAAACTCATTTCTTTTTAAAACCACCATATTATATCTCCAGGGAGTAGGGATCTATTGTAAGTTTCTTCCAAATTCATATAAAGATTTTTCTTCTTCTGTCTATAATTTTCCATTAGTCTCCTTACTTAGTAAATAGCTTCCAATTTTTTACTTTCCTGGCATAATTCTGAAATGATTGTCTGCCACTGTAGTTTCACGTCTTACTCATTCAATAACTCTCTCCTAATGTTTTTGACTATGACTTATTAATTTGATACCATCATAATTTGTACAAATTTGAATATCTACTTTATTTTTGTTTATGGATATTAAAATAAATCTACATCTGGCATTTTGTTATTTATCGTTGTCTTATTGAATTATTTTGTTAGTGATCATATTGTCGATACCTAAACACTTCAATGTCTCAATATGAATACCATCTGGGCCTAAAGCTTTTATTCTTTTCATATTTTTGTTAAATTTGTGATATTCAAAATTCCATATTGGTTTGACCTTAATCTTGAGAACTTGCTATTTTTCGTATTTTGTTCAAGTATATTTTTACTAGGGTGCTTCGACATTGGATTTATCCCCATGTTGTTTGACAGGTTGTTGCAGATCCTTCTTTGAGTTTAAAGCAAAGAGCTCTTGTGTCAGATGCTGCTCGTTCACTTGACAAGGCAAAAATGATGCGATTTGACGAGAAAAGTGGCAATTTTTACTGTACTGAGCTTGGTCGCATTGCTAGCCACTTCTATATTCATTATTCTAGTGTTGAAACTTACAATGAAATGTTGAGACGCCACATGAATGACAGTGAGGTAATTGGTTCTGAAATATTGTGATGTCAATTTGTTTTTGAAAGTATAGCTGGCTATTATGGGTGAGGATTTCCGGTTATCCTATTGCATGTGTCTATCAAATTCCACTCTTGGTCCGGGAGCTCAAATTTCTTTACTGCTTTTGTGTACTTAATCATGGAGATCTCATATTAGTGAAGGATGATTTCTGGGAGATATGCAACAAGTGTGATACCTTCCTTTTATTTATTTAATTTTTAATTTTTGCTTGCTTTCTTGTTGGTTTTGTAGGTAATTGACATGGTAGCCCACTCTTCTGAATTTGAAAATATTGTTGTTCGAGAGGAGGAACAAAATGAGCTTGAAACATTGGTCCGCACAGCTTGCCCTGTAGAAGTTAAGGGTGGTCCCTCAAATAAGCATGGAAAGGTTTCAATTCTCATTCAGGTCCTTGCCACTTCTTGCCATCCACATATAATATTTGCCTTCAAAGTGAAATAAATGCTTATATTTGAATTTGACAACTGTGTTGGTTATGTAACATGCAGTTGTATATATCTCGTGGCTCGATTGATGCCTTTTCGTTAGTTTCTGATGCTGCATATATAAGTGCAAGCTTGGGACGTATCATGCGGGCTCTATTTGAAATTTGTTTGCGCAGAGGGTGGTGTGAGATGTCTTTGTTCATGTTGGAATACTGCAAGGCCGTGGATCGTCAAATTTGGCCTCATCAACATCCCCTGAGACAATTTGACAAGGATATTTCATCAGAAGTTTGTCTAGATTTTTATTTTTCTTTGATTTATTTAGAATGCTCATGTTATTATACTTGCTGAATTTATTAAATTTCCATTTCATCCAGATACTGAGGAAGCTTGAAGAACGAGGGGCTGACTTAGATCGCCTACAAGAGATGCATGAAAAAGACATTGGAGCTTTGATTCGTTATGCACCTGGAGGAAGGGTATTTTGCTTTTAGTTAAATGGTGAAATTTTCTATGATATTATGTCGTATAATAATTGATTTGGCTTCTTTTTGAAATCGAAGGTGGTTAAGCAATATTTAGGATTTTTCCCATCGATCCAGTTGTCTGCTACTGTTAGTCCAATAACCAGAACCGTTTTGAAGGTAACTCCAAATGCTTAGTGTAGTGATAAAAAATATTAAAAACAGATTTGAAAATTTGATATTGTTGCTGCATTTTTTAGGTGGATTTGCTCATAACACCAGATTTTCTCTGGAAGGATCGTTTTCATGGTGCTGCACAACGTTGGTGGATTCTGGTTGAGGTGCTAACCTGATAATCACTTTGTTGTTAAATTTGTGAAGTGGTCTTCTTAGTCCGCTTCAGTATATTTTTCAGTAGATGATATCATTCCTTGAATAACTCCATTATGAACTTTCTAAGATTTTGAACAACATATGGACTTGCATTTGCGTGCACATGATCTTATATAGCTGTGGCGCGCGCACACATGCATACTCACAAATATTATGCTATTTTAAAGTTGTTCCATTCCCTACAAAGTATCATGAATATTTGGGCTTTCTAAGAGTATTATGACTATTATTGAATATTATTTATGTACCTAGTCCGTCCTTCGTAGCTCCTTAAATTGACTGGACTGGACCAGCTGTGGTGATGATAATTTTCCTATATAAGGATTTCATTTCGCTGTCATGAAGTTGCTTATTTTTGATGATTGTGCCTTAACGGACTTCATTGAATGATTTCAAGTACAATACAGATGCATATCTGTTTTTCTCTATTCTAATAAGTTTTGGATTCCTTTTGAAGTACAAATTTGAGTTGTTTTTCACTTACTGCGGATTGGCTACAGCCTTATGTCCTTGTGCCTCTATTATTTATTTTTTTTCATTTTCTGTTTTTTGCTTCTTATGCTGTCATTCTTTGTTTGATGATGATTACGGCATATCATCATTGTTCTTCTGTTAATTTTCAGTAGATGGTAGTGCATTAGGACAATGGTATTGCAGTCAATTTATGATCAGTGATCTTGCATGTAATGCTAGTGCATGAGGACAATAGAGCTTGAACTCTTGAAAATCTGTCTTGCGTGGATTTTGGACTGAAGGGACGACTGTCACCTTAGGCTGTAATATGTTCTACTCCCTACTAGACCTAAGAAGGTAGGAAGGGGAGTGAATGTGTCACGTCCTTACAAGCTCCCGCCAGATTGAGGCGTGACCTTGACTTGGAGGTTAGGACTCTGAATGTCTCAAACTCCCAAACTCGGAGAATTCAGGATTCCATGTGATCTTTTCTATGACCACCAGAGTGGCTCCGTCCATAATACATCATAAGATCAATAATTACATTGACACCCTCAAATTGATATTATTGCATTGATAATTACATCTCATACATCAGTTGCCTCACGATGGACCAATATGGCCCCAAGAAAACCTTTTCAGCAGCTATAACACTGTTATCAGGCCAATTTACTCTCAAGAATATCGAATCCTCCTCAATGAGAGTGAGAATGGGAGGGGCATTTCCCTGATTTTCTTTCTACTAGTTACTGCATCCTCTTCTTCTTGGCCAAATCTCTACCGATACTGCACATCCCAGAAGAATTTCCATCACAAGCCAAGTCATGTGCAATGTATTAGGGTGAGTGAGTCAGATCTTCTCCTCCAATACAATAAGCAACAGAACAATATAAGTATCACAATTTATCATGTTCATTGTCACATAATGGCTCATTTCATTAGGCAATTTTATCGGATTAACCTCAGCAAACATATCTCGTGGACACACATGGTTGTCCTGGCAATGGTCCTGGCAAACTCTCGTCATAACTCTGCAAGACAAGTATATATTGTAATTAATATATCTTACCAGTGTATACTGACCTTTTCATTGTTGTTATCAGTTGAAATATATATATATAGATATATTTTTATACACACACACACACGAGTGAGAGGGTTACTACTCTCACACACAAATTCCCCAAAACTCATCTCTCTCCATATCTAACCCTAAGTCTAATTTCTAACCCTACCTTCATGGTATCTGAGTGGGTTTGAGCAGTAATTATCATTAATTGTCATAAGCGAGGTCCTCATGACCATTGATCCATCATGGAATCGATGTCGTCGTAAGATTGAACACTTGTGATAGTCATCAAATTTCAACACTGGCATTTGTCGCTGTTGTGGTTGTCTCATGGTCGTGGTTTTCTTTGTTGAGATTGAACCAGTTATGGTTGCCATGACCACCACATTGAGGTCAAACGAGTTGGCATCTTAGTGGTTGTTGTGGTGGTTGTCGTCAAGATCTAGCCAGTGGCATCGTTTTTGAAGGTCAACGTCTATTTTTGAGGAAGCAGAATGGGACTGTTTGGTGATGTGGATTTGCTGTCCTAATCTGGAGTATTTTGACATTATGATTAAGCGTTTAGGCTGGTTAGAAATGCAACCGAACCAATTGGAGCAAAATTGGTTTGACTTCAACCCATCCAACTTCCGACTGGACCAACCAGGTTGTCAGACCTGTTCGAGTCCATTTGAACTGGTTCAGACCCATTTAAATCCCGCTCAACCCAGTTCACGCCGTTTCATTCATTTTTCTTTTTGGTTCAGACTTGGTTCAGGCCAGTTAAGTTTGTTCAGTTTAATATTTCAGTCAGTTGAGTTCTATTTTAGTTGGTCCAGTTCATTATTATTCGGCTCGCTTTTGTTAGTGGTAACTAGGTCACTTGTATCCTCTTCTTTGAGTTCCTTAACAAATTCAGTCTTTTAACATCAGTGTTGTCCAATTCTGATTTGTTTTCCTCACATCCCCCTTTAACTCTCCTATGACTTCTGTGAAGCTGAATGGTAGAAATTATATTTTATGGGCAAGTTTGTAAAAATCTTTCTCAAAGGCAAAGATCTTTGTCGAAGGGGGATGTGGAGGATGTTTTCCTCCACAACTCCCTTAACCCTCCTACGATCCTTCAACAATAATCTTCCTTGAAATATCGCATGAGTCTCAAAATAAAATTAGGCGAAGAATATGAATAAACTAAACTAATTCAAGTCTTAGGGCTTTATATATGTAATCCTTTTTCTAAATTCACCTAATACTATCTCCTCACTCTTTATGATGTGTTTTTTTTTTCTTTCTCCATTAGATCTCCTAGGGTTTTCTTGCCCCAAGGAACGTAGTGTTGTATTAATGAAGTTTTCAACTTATCTTTTTTGGTCATTAACAAATTAATTTAGATTGCTTTATTTGTTGATTTTGGTTAGTTTGATCATTCTTGACTGTCTATCAACCCTTATTTGTCTTTTTTCTTGGTTTTTATAGTAATTTCTTTATTCAAAATCTCTCTCCTCTTGAGCGAAATAGGAGATACTTTGAAGGAAAAGAATCCCCTATTTCCGTTCTAAAATTCTTCATTGTTTCCACTCTTTTTTGT
>JAOTQH010000011.1:3651463-3662024 GCA_025631255.1 Cornus kousa | reverse complement strand
ATAAATTAAATATAAAAATAAATTGTAAATAAAAAAACAAAAATAAAAAATAAAAAAAAAAAAAAAAAAATGTAAAAGAGCATTTGATTGTGGGCCAAATAAAAAGAAAAAAAAAAAACAAAACAAAAAAAGAAAAAGAGACAAGATTTGTTGCTGCTGCGCTTGTTTGGCTCGCAAAGGACATGTTAGCAGTTGCTATGTCCTTTGCTAGCTTTTCCATGGGCTTCACAATTTACTAGCTTCATATCACTTCACATGCTAACAAAACTGACTCAAGAGCTAGCAAACAAGTCCTTACACTGATTGCTCTTAACATGGATGCCACCCATTTTTGTTAATTTAAAGTAAAAATTAATTTTTTCATTGTTTGTTGTTGGGTAGTCAATCAAATTGTTGATCGATTTACTATTTTCCCGATTTGAATAAACTCAAAATTAATTAAGCACTTCCTACTAAAGCTTTGTGGCATGACACGATCCTTTCAATTTCTCTATGAACAATGAATTTTACCTTCTTTCTCTAGAGCACGCAAAGTGCAAAAATGCGACCCATTCTCTCTCACACGTGGCCATGTCCCAAAACGCGTTACACCATCACACACCTTGCAACCTAACAGTGGGTCCCAACCCCCCTCTCTCTCCTACTCACTGCTCCAACATTTCGCCACGTGTCTCATTGGACTCTACGCACCTTCGCGTACTCTAGACACACCCCCCTCTGATCTCCCCACTAACACTCTGCACAAATTAGAGAGAATCTGAATCACACGCACACAGTGAGAGAGAATCTAAAAAAGAAAAACTAGAAATTTTATTTAAAAACGAAAAAGCGAACGCTCTTCGATTTCAAAACTGTAGCTAAAAAGATATATACATTGATTGTTTTCTTTTGCTTTGCGTTGGTTCTGGATTTCGGACACTCTCTCGCTTTCTCTCTCCCTCTCTAGGGTTTCTTACGGTCGGCACGATCATTACCTATCCGGTGATCACACAAAACGCTACTGTAAGTGTGCTTTAATCTCTTCTCTCTCATGTTTTTTAAATCATATAATGTTTAAAAAATTAGTGTTCCTGCGTTTGGATAGTTGTAGATATTTGATAGGATATCCGCGAATTAGTTGGTGTGATTGTGTTCTAAATCAAGTTTTAATTGGGGTTTAGTTGTGTTATGGTTGAGTTGTTTCATTCCTCTTTAGTTTTTATTTATTTATTTTATTTTTTATTGTTTTAGTAAAGTCACAGTGTTTCTGGCATTCTCAAGGTTATGTAAAATTACGTGTTTCTTTACAATTAACAAATAATGAGGTTGGGAAGTTTAAATGCAAGTGTTAGTTGTCATTAATACTGTGAATAATAATGGCAACAATAGCAGTGAGCGTGGGGTAATAGTTGTGATTGAAACTATTAGTTTTAGGTGATATCCTATTGGTATAACTTTTTGTTGCAAAGGGCTATCCCATAGACGAGTTTCCTTTGAAATAGATTCCTAAATGTCAAGTATGCCTTGTAATAATCCATCTTCAGGGGCATACGATGATTCTTTCACCATCTGAGGCATTAATTTACCTACTAAAATATCACCATGTCTCTACCCAAGATCCAAGCATCACAATTCCATTTTTGTCTAAATTGCGGAGTAAATGGGATTCTTAATGCGGTATTTCATTAGCGACTCTTTCAAGACCTTGTCAAATATATACAATCTTACCTTAGAGAGGCTGTTTCTTGTTTTGAATCCGTGACATCCAAGTCAAAATGGAGCAACCTTACTTTTGTGCCAAGGCCCACTCTCAGTATTACTTGTTGCCTTTTATTGTGCTATAAAAGTCTGGTGAAGGGTTTTAAGTTTTAGAGATCAGGAAGTGGAATAACTTACCAGGGCACTTAAGATGGTTTAATTTTTTTTGTAATTGGTAATGTTTAAGTAAGGGTAATTTTGAAAACAAGGTATATACATTTTGGAGTTAACTGCTATAGAATATTAATTCCACCAATCCTGGGTGCTGTGACCTAAGAGAGAGGATTGGGCAAAGAACTGACTTTGCGCTGTATTAGCTGAAGTTATTTTTGTAAGTGTTATATAAACCTTAACTTTCTGTTTCCTAATTTTTAGTTAGTGCTCCACTGCTCCTAATAGTATCAAGTGCATAATTGGAACCTTAAAATGAATTCTTTTGGTGAATTTGGCTTCTAACTCTGTAGATAAATAGTGGTATAAATTACTATTCAAACAAGTGAAGTTTCAACCTTTTCACTCCATTTACCTTCTTATTGTTCATCTACCGGGAAAAAAATCTATCTATTCTATTCACATCTTGAATCTCATGGAGTGGCAATGGATCATATTCAAAAGAGGATGTCGGATTGGATAATATCATTCTCCATCTTACATAGGTTTTTTGATTTTCTGATTTATCTATATGCCATTTTCCCTCTGAATTCTGTTCCAGGTTTAGGAGCTGTTCTGTTTCCTACTTGAAGAGTGATCTCTAGGGCTTTGGGGAAGCAAAGGATTCTTGAATCTTAAGACATTATGTTCTTCCAAACTGGATAGAATGGTTATGCAGGGTGAAAGTTCAAAAGTTTTTGAAGGGACTATCCTTGAATCCAGCAGAATGATAAGTGATATTTGCAAACTTCAGTGCTGATTTTGTTTCTGGTCATGCTTGAATGATTGTTGTGTGGTGGAGAAATTTTATGTCAGCTGCTGTAGTGATTTGAGATAGATATTTCTTTTTCCTGGAATAAGGAGTTTAATGTTTATATATGTACATTTAGAATGCAAAAAAATTGATTTTGAAACATGGATGACTTAAGAGAATCTGAGATTCTGCTTTCTAGTTGGATTAGCACGAATCCATCTGAACTGGCGGAATCTCGTCTCTTCATTATCTCTTGCTTTATTGCTGGCCTAGTTGGGATCCTGACTATAGCGTACACTGCCTTCCAATGGAGAAGAAACATCAATCTCAGTTGGATGAAAGCCATAGCCAGATCAAAGAAAAACCCGAAGGCAAGGAACAAGGTTCCTGTAGCTCCACATACTTGGGACTTGGAATCTGTGTCTCGTGGGAAAAGTTTAAACTGTTGTGTATGCTTAAAATCTATGTCTCCTTCCCAGGCTCTTGGACCAATGGTGGCTTCAGACAGTTTTATCCACCGTTGTAGCATATGTGGTGCTGCGGCTCATCTGAGCTGCTCCTCAAATGCACACCAGGATTGTAAGTGTGTATCTATGGTTGGATATGAGCATGTGATGCACCAATGGGCTGTTCGGTGGACAGAGGTCGCAGATCAACCTGATGAAACTTCTTTCTGTAGCCATTGTGATGAACCGTGCAGTGGGTCTTTCCTTGGGGGATCTCCAATTTGGTGTTGCTTATGGTGTCAACGGCTTGTACATGTTGACTGCCACGGTAGCATGTCTAATGAAACAGGTGATATTTGTGATATAGGCCCTTTTAGAAGGCTGATCCTATCACCGCTTTTTGTTAAGGAACTTAGCCGCATGTCCCCTGGTGGCTTTTTGAGTTCTATTACACATGGAGCCAACGAGATTGCATCTTCTGTTCGCGCTAGTATTAGAAGTCAAAGCAAGAAATACAAACAGGGAAACGAAGCAACCACAGATACAGGTACCGGCAGTAGTATTGGCAGCACGTCCACAGACAGTACAGCAGATACCCATCAAACAGTTAATGGTTCTCATAAAATGGAGGAGAGCTTTGCTGATAGCGCAATCAATGGGGATTTGGATCATAACCACGACAATGATGTTAAAAAGATGGATTTGAAGCCCAGTTTTAGAAGAAGTTTATCACTGAACCAGAAGGAAGAGTCTCAGATATTAGGGATGAAACAGCGATATGAGTTGATTGATTTGCCTCCGGATGCAAGGCCCCTGTTAGTTTTCATTAACAAGAAGAGTGGGGCTCAGCGCGGAGATTCACTCAAACAGCGTTTGAACATCCTTCTGAATCCTGTCCAGGTTTGCTCTCTCCCCTCAAAATTTCAAGCTACTTACTATTTTGTGGGTTATTTATTAACTAATATTAGTACTCTTCTCTTTCTCTCTCTTGGTGAATGGATAATAGTTCACTCAGTAGTCTCTTGTGAATAATGTAGTTGTAGTGACAACTGACAAGGCAATGCCTGATAATGTTGACACTTTTACCATGAAATATACATAGTAAAAGGTTTTGATTAGCTTGCTGATTGTCTATTTTAACTGTGTACAAAGTTTGTGGAAACAACTTCTTCCCATGTATTTATTAAAAAAAATTGTTTCAAATTAAAGGAAAATGGACATACTTTAAAGATATTGCAAACTAAGATGGATTAAATGACCATGTTTTGTTTGGTAGCCATTTGAAACTCAAATTTCCCTGAGGATTCAAGTTTCCAAAATCGTTTTGCTTGGTTGCTGCTGTGATGCAGCATACATACTTGTAGTTAAGTTGCTCGCCATTGACAATCTCTTAACTTGAACCACATTGGACTAGTTTTCCTCGAATTCTATGGAGGTGATCTACTTTTTCACCTAATTTTATGAAGCTTATGAAGGCTGGTTTACATCTGTACTTCAATTTTGGATTGATGATCTTTTGATGGTGCTGCAGGTTTTTGAGTTGAGCTCGACACAGGGGCCAGAGATGGGTCTCTATTTGTTTAGAAGAGTGCCACACTTCAGAATTCTTGTCTGTGGAGGAGATGGTACTGTTGGCTGGGTTTTGAATGCCATAGATAAGCAAAATTTTGTGTCTCCTCCTCCAGTTGCCATTCTTCCTGCAGGGACGGGAAATGACTTGGCCCGAGTTTTGTCCTGGGGAGGTGGTTTGGGCTCAGTGGAGAGACAAGGTGGTCTTTGCACGGTGTTGCATCACATAGAACATGCTGCGGTAACCATTCTGGATAGATGGAAGATAGCAATTGTAAACAAACAGGGCAAACAACTCCAATCACCAAAATACATGAACAACTATCTTGGTATGGCAATATAAACTCTTTTGAAACTCCTTAAAAAATTGTAAAGGATGTATAAATATTGTTGGATGCTTTGTGTTAGATCATAAGTTTGGTTCATGTTATAATGCACGAATGCTTGATGCATAATGGTTGCGATCTTGAATCGTAACCTTTGTTAAATCTCACTTGGGCTGCTTTGTGTTAGGTACAATATTTAACTGTGTTGGGCTGACATGAGAGGTTCTGAAATATTTGATATTTCTTGGGATACACGAGTCTCTATATATGTTTATGTTGTTTAACTGCTCTGTTTCATCCCCATGTTTCAACGCTAATCTAATGGGCTAATTCGATCTTCCTAATAGGCGCTTCTTACTTTGACTATCACATATTGGCAAGGATTTTGGTTGCCTGTTGGGTGGGTTGCTATTTGAATTTTATGGCTGGTCAAATATTATTCTCTGTCTCTATCTTTTCTTTATCTTTTTCTTTTTTTCGTATTAGCACCTTATAGCCCCCCAATGGTTGTAATGTATATTCTCATGCATTACAGTGACAAATTTTTACATGTACTGTCACAGGGGTTGGATGTGATGCAAAGGTTGCTCTAGAAATCCATAATCTAAGAGAGGAGAACCCAGAGAAGTTCTATAACCAGGTAATTGCATAGTCATGCTTAATGATTCTGATTTACCCTTTTAAGAATGTATAGAAATTTGGCAAAGCAGTCTCTTTTTGAAAGTATGTGTATTTGTGGGGTAATGGGGCGCTGAAACCAAGTGATGTTTCTATTTTAAACTTTCTCTAGACTCCTTAAGTATGTTAAGACCTGCATCCCATTCACTTTTTATGTATGTCAAGACTTGCCTCACACTGTGTAGATGTTGTCTGATATTAATGCCTTATTATTCGAAAACCATTTTAAGTCCATCCATTTTAAAATATAAAATAACATATATTTCTTTATTAAGTGACTGCACTATTTCTCTATGTAAAGTGTCATGACCAGCCTCACATTGTGTTGTCCGCTTTGCACCCTCTTGGCATTTTTGGGTTTAACACATCTACATTGACGGATGCATCTCCCTTATAAGTGCAACTTTTTCTCCCTAGGCAATGTGCATAGTATGAGGAAGGTCCCAACGGATAGCACCAGAGCCAATCCCTAGCCAGAATATGGGGGTGCATGCACAACCCCATGAAGATCAACAACAACAACAACGTAAAGGGCTAGCCAGTGCATGAGGCTTCAGCCATTGCAGGGTCTGGGGGGCTTGGTGTACACAGCCTTACCTCTATATGCAGAGAGGTTGTTCCTGATATTGTCTGTTTTATATTCTCTTGGCGCTCATGGTTTTTAAAATGCAACCGTGCAGTTTGGAAGCATCGCCCCTTATCGCCTGGGGAGAGAAGTTGTGGCACTTATAAGGGGAGATGCCTCCTACTTGTGTAGACACATTTCAAAACCGGGAGCACCAAGACCCAAGAGGGTGCAAAGTAGGCAATATCTGCACAGTGTGATACGGGTTGTAATAGATGGTATCAGAGTTGATCCCCTAGTCCGAATGTAAGGGAGCATGCACTACGGTCATGCCAACAAAGACGCTTGATCCCATTATTTGCGGAGTGGTGTTCTGTTTAATTATATTGTATTGTCTTATATTTTTGGTGGGTGGGGGAGAGGAGTATGTTTGGGTTTTCTAACCTAAATTGGCTACTTACTGAGCTGGGTTGTAGTTGGAGTTTCTGTTTGTTCCTTAGTGCCTCTTTGTTTTTTTTTGGTTTGCCCAGTAGCTATTATCAATTTCCATAGTGCTGAAAATACTGGTTGGATTGCAGTTTATGAATAAAGTTCTTTATGCAAGAGAAGGCGCTAAGGGTATCATGGATAGGACACTTGCAGATTTCCCTTGGCAAGTTCGAGTGGAAGTGGATGGTACTGAGATTGAGGTCCCTGAGGTGGGTGCAAGATCTTTTTAAATGTTTTATGATCTCTAACTCTCTTAGAAATCATCATCATACATATCGAAATATGCTCACTGATTTTTTTTGAGAATTATATTAATAATTAAGTATTTAGAACGTGTGATATAACTATTAATTCTTCAATTATACTGAAGTTCTAAAATGATTTTTCGTTTTTAAAAGTTTTTGTTTTTGCTGGCCTGCAATATATATATATAATTTTCCTTTCTTGAATTCATTCTTAGAGATTATAATTTCATTTTTATTCTTTGCAGGATGCAGAAGGTGTTCTTGTTGCTAATATTGGCAGCTACATGGGTGGTGTAGATTTGTGGCAAAACGAGGATGAAACTTATGATAATTTTGATCCGCAGTCGATGCATGATAAGATACTGGAGGTTGTGAGCATATCAGGGACATGGCATCTTGGCAAGCTTCAGGTGAGGTGGTCTTTTGAGATACTGCTCAACTGTTATGTGATTTGCATATCATCTTTGTTACCAGGCTCAGGACCCGTTCCAGGGTGCTTTAAACCTGTAGCCTTGTCTTTTCTATGGCTTTTTAATTCGACACCGCGTCTTCGTGATCCTTGTCATTAAAGTTTATGTGAACATATTTGAACTTTTATTTATTTATTTTTATTTTATTATTTTTTAATTTTTTATATGGGAACAGGTGGGGCTTTCTCGGGCTCGTAGGCTTGCGCAAGGACAGTCAATTAGGATCCAACTTTTGGCCACATTGCCTGTTCAAATAGATGGAGAGCCTTGGCTCCAGCAACCATGTACATTGGCCATATCACATCATGGCCAGGTTTCTCTCTCTCTCTCTCTCTCTCTCTGCGCGCGCGCGTCTGTGTGTGAGACACTTGCATGCTCACCAGTAATGCACTACTTGTAGCATATGTTCAAATTCTTGGTAAAGCATGTTTTGCGATATCAAATTCACTACAAAATCTAAAAGAATTATATGCTGCAAAATGGTGTGGAAAACATTGGTATCTCCAATCTACACGTGACCAGTACTACTGCAATTTGAACCCCCTCGTTTTCCCTTCTCTAAATTTTGGTCAGCAAAGAGAGGCAGCTAAGAGACATGTATATCTCGACTTTTGATGTTGTGAGTTTGAGCCAGAGAGTAGCCACTTAGGGCAAAATAATACCTTATGTATGTCCGCCTCCAATGTTTCCTTCCATCATCTGGCATAGGTGGGGCCAGCACTGGGCAATTCTTTTATTCGATTCTTGACATTTCCTGGTGGCTCTTTGAAATTATTAAGGGGACTCACATGAAGTAGTAGTCAATGTAGATTGTAGCACGTCCCCAGTAAATCTAAGAGGTATTTTAATTCAGATATTGTGCTTGTTTTCGTTAACATTGAATATGTAGATTGGACTAGTGCTCTAAAGGAATGTTACCAATTGCTACAAAATGTACCGTCATCTGCCACTGTGTATTTATAAGGATTGTAGACTAAAATAACGGTTCAGCCTCCTCCTTCCTCAATGTTCAACCCACCTCCCTTCTCGGAACGTTCTGTTGGTTCATGGGAGCATCTAAAATGACTTGAGTTGCAAGTTTGGGTAAACTTCTATATTGTCAAAAGGTTAACGTTACCGAAATTGAAAATACTACTCGGTTGAGTGTGAGGCAGTGGTTTATCACACTGTGATAGTGTGATGTACTAGGCAAGAGAGTGCCTCTCATCTTGGGTAATGAAAGGACATAAATTGCAACTCCTTTTTATTTTTTAATTTTTTTTATAAACTCTTGGGTAGTTAGCTTTTGCAAAAAATCATCACGATCCCTCTCTTTCCTAAGTGTAGGTGGAGGGTCTCTGGGATGTTTTGAAGTTGTCATTCAGATTGGCAGAATCAAAGCTCTTTTGGGCATCAAATAATTATTGACTGTCTTGATACTACAACAACTTAAGAATCCTAGATTTGTAACAATCTGCGTGTATTGCTTTTTGTACTGGTCGAACAGGCTTTCATGTTGAGGAGAGCAGCAGAGGAACCTCTTGGTCATGCAGCTGCAATTATTGCTGATGTACTTGATAATGCTGAAACCAATCACGTGATTAATGCCTCGCAGAAGCGATCTCTTCTTCAAGAAATGGCACTGAGGCTGTCCTAGAGGTCTTTCTGTCTATCTATTTCTTGTTTTCACCGAAGCTATTCTTTTGAGAGTTTAACTGAAGAAGTTATTATGCATCTATTATCAATGGCATCTCTGTTTTGTACAAGGGAAAATCTTATTCAATGTTGCTATTCGAATCTTGGATTAACCACAATCTTTTCTTTTAAAATCTGTATATACATTTCTTGTTAATAGTTTGACTCGAGTGGTTTTGCGGTTGGTATCTAGAATCAGAACTGTTTTTGGGCATCAAATAATCATAACAATTTGTATGTTTTTCTTCTCACACTGGTTGTGCAGGCATTCATGTGAAGAGAGCGCGAATGTGTTATGCAGCTGCTATTGCCGATGTGCTTGAGAATGCTGAAACAGATTACATGATGAAGTCAAAACATCACAGAAGTGAGCTCTTTTCAAGAAATGGCACTGAGGCTGTCGTACTATCCACGTTAATCAGTTGGGTTTTTGTTGCTGCCGGTGTTTTTGAGTGTACTTGAAAAGTGATCTATATACATACAGTGGCATCTTTGTTTCATATGTAATATTAATTCAAACCAAACTCAATGCTGCTACCTGAAGCATGCTTGTAAATGAAACTTGATTAAATTGAATATATAGAGGGAGTTTTTGAGGCGGCCTTACCATTTATATATAATTTTTTCCAAGGATTCTATTTAGCATGTGTCTGTTCGTTTGAACTTTGTGTGTGCTTGAAAAGTGTTCCACCTTTTCGAGGAATTCTGGGGCGCAAATGAAGTTCAGTTTTGTATATTGATGTATTTTGGGCGCGCGCACACGCATATGTTCAGCATATATATGGTACAGTAATATTGAGTTGCGACCATTATCTCTGCTCGTCCCATCACACACGTGGCGGGCGATCTAACAACATTCATATTGCTGTCATAAGGGCTTAAAACTGAGTTGTGACCATTAAGACTTCACATCATTTTTTGTTCTAACAATATTAAGAGCTTGAGAAGATCCATGTAATTTTGTTAAATTAGCACTGGTTAAATAATGCAAGGATATAGTTTTTTTTAACAAATACAGAAATAAAGTTGAGATTAATATTATCATGCACCTTCACAACCTTTAGATTTATACTCAATTTTTCAAATCAAGAGATCGTATGACAGGACAGGAGTAAAGAGAGAGATGTGTCAAAAAAAAAAAAAATTGGAGTTTTTTCTTAAAAAAAAAAAAAAGAGAGAAATTTTTTTTGATGGTTTTATATTGTTTAGGGTAAAGTGTAAAAAAATACTCCCTTGCTGTACACATTATGTGCAAATTAGTACAATTCTTCAATTTGAAGATTGAAATATCTAAAATACTGTAACGACCCGAACCCGGAGGTCTGAACCGTTACGTGGGTTTTTACTTGAATCCGAGGTCATCTACGTCAACCCTATGTCAACCCTATCGTTACAAACATCGAAACATCCTCATCTCATTGGGATTGAGCTTCCGAACCATGTCATAAACATTGGAAC
>JAOTQH010000011.1:3605125-3622169 GCA_025631255.1 Cornus kousa | reverse complement strand
AAATATCACTTTGACTCTAAGCAGGACTCTGGCGTTCCTAGGCTTTCAATTGGGAAAGATCTCAAAATTATAAAATTTCTTCTAAGTTACTTCCAATTGGGAAGGGTCTCAAAATTATAAAATTTCTTATAAGTTATATTATAATTATTTTCTTGTGTTATTAAAAACTAATTAATATAGAAATTTAATACTGGATCACAAAAATTTATATCCTAAAATAACTTTTTATTTTCTATATTTTCTCCCTCCTCCTCATTCACGGAAATATTGGGCTTGAACTATTTATATCCTTAATTGTGGGTGTTTTTTTTTTTTTTTTTTTTTTTTCCGAAGAACCTTGTAGCCCAATGGTATCTCTTCTACCTCCAAAGTGGGATGGTGAATGTTGGAATCTCCAAAGGAGCAAAGTAGGGTGTATGAGTGTGGTGTGTATGAGTTTTTTGTCAACAAAAAAACAAAATATATATACACACACACACATATATATATCTTTTCTTTCCGTACAAAATTTTAATATTGGTCCCAAAGATTTATTTTTTTTAATAATTTTTTTTTCTCTCTCTCATTTGCCATTTTTTTTTTACAACAATACTAAATTTTCTTTTTACAGTAAGTTACCTACAATTAATATTAAATATGCACCCTCCTCTCTCATTACAAGTTTATAGTTTACTTTCTTTTCCATTCTATACTCATTAGTATCAATTTGAACCCATTTTTATTTTAATGAAGATATTGTAGGAGCATTGGATTGGGATTTTCTAAATTATGTTCTATTGTTATTTTTCTTTAATTATTATTTTTTGTTTTATTAACTTTTCTTATTATAAATTTGTGTATGTATATATTTCATATATTTGTATATTTTAACCAACTTAAATAAGAATCTAATTAGTAATTTTGCATTTCACAAATAAGGATGATTTTTAAATAAATATTGATATATTATTAAAATGCCACTATTTATTTTCCGCCAAGACCCCAAATTATTTCTAGGCGCCCTTGGTGGTTATCGTTTAATTTTAAGAAAAATTCTGCATTTTTATAATTTTTTTTGGTGAAACCTTATGTAAAGGCCTCGCATTTGGAAGTTTGCCTAAAGTCTCTACAAATTTTGATAATAACCCCTTTTTTCCTTTTTTTTTTTTTTTTTTTTTTTTTTCGGGTTTGTAATTTTCTTAAAATTATTCTTTTGCACGTTTTTGTAGGATGCTTACATGTAACTTTCTTTTCTCCTCTTATTCTTTATATATATATATATATATATATTTTCTCTTCTCTTCTTCTTCTTTATATTTTTCTTCTTCTTCTTCTTCTTCTTCTTACATATTTAAATTTATTATTGTAATTTTATGAATTCAATGGGCAATAGGTGTAATTGCCGTCAAAATACAAAAACCTAAAAATATATTGAATGGAAGTATTATCGATCAATATTTTAGTTATTATATTACTCATTTATTAGCGTATTATTTTGTAATAATTTTTTTTTTTCCCTTAATTTGAAAAATCTACACTCCGTATTTGTTTATGTTAGTTGAATTATTTTATTTTTTATTTTTTACATTGTACTCCTGGATTAAAATGATTGCTCCGTCCCGTGAATTGGCATGATATGGTTATTGGTTAACAAACATTATATTTGGTTATGAATTATTTTAAGAGCAATACCATACTTCTCGAATAAACTAGGTATGTATCTCGAATATGATGATACGGTGCTAATAAAAAGATAAATATATCCTTAATTTTAATAGATATACACTTTCTTCTTCTTTTTTTCTTTCTTTCTTGTTGAAGTATTAACATATTTATGTTATACTTAAATTAAGAAAGTAGACCAATTCAAAGATGAATAGGTGATTCTGATCATGTGTGTGTATATATATATATTTGTGTGAATTACACATTGATCGATAAGTGAACGAACTCTCAAATTTTCTTTTCTCTACTTTTTTCCTTTTTTTTTTTTTTAACTATTATTATTATTATTATATATATTCTCTTATGCACTATCGAATTTATAATTATAATAAATATGAAGTTGATTATCTATTTATCAAAATATTTATATGTACATGTAGATTGTTAAAATAATTAGGGTTCTTATTTAAGAGAAAGAAGACTCAAAATATAATTGTTAGAGGTTTTAAGTGAATTATATATTTATCAAATTATTTACAAATACAAAAATAATTGAAAAAATTAGGGTTCTTAAAGAGTAATTCGAAAGAGTTATCTTGGGGTTTAGATTTTACCATAAATAATTTTTTTTCTACATTTCTCTCTCATCCTACCATGTATTCTCTAGACAAAATCTCTTTCATAATGTACAAATTTAAGTTACCATATTATCGACCATGTAATTCGAATTATTCCGTGATACAATAATTTGTGATGTTTAACATTTATTTATTTATTTATTTTAATAATGTCGTTCACTAAAACATGGATGAACATGGACTTGGATTTAATTTTTTATCATCTTCGCAAATAGGAGAGAATGGACTCGAACATCGACACACGCTCGGAGAGCTGGACGAGTTACTTAAGTCAACACAAATGACAAAATCACTCATGTAAAGAGTGTCTCCTGTTCAGTTCAGTTCGGAATGTACTTTATAAAAAATTTAAAATATTTACTAAACATTTCAATCTTTTTGTAAGATACATTTCAAACAAAACGGAACAAACCCTATTGTTCCACGGGAGGAGATTTATGAGTTATTGCAAGTTGAAGGGGGCAGGGATTTTGAAAGTTCGAAATTTTAATGCAAGTATATATTAGTAGCTGTAGCATTGTATTTAAATTGGGATCTGATCCCATTATGGGAATTGAAAATGAGAACCACAAAATCATATTGTATGGCAATGTACGAATCACAATTCAAATCCTTTCAATTACCTTTTTAGTGCACACCAGATATCCTTGTTTTTTTTTTAAAAAAAATTCTTTTTTACGGTGTATCATTGGCTCATCGTGAGACATCATCCCCCAATGTTTTTATAATAATGAAGGGAAAAAAAAAATAAAAATAAATATTCCCTCTTGTTTGTCTTATAGGGGCAAACAGGTCTTACAATATTTCACATTCTTTGTCAGAATGTAAAACGTCTTATGGGCCAGGGGTACATATATCACATATGTGGTGTTCAAAGCCTATCTCTATCTTGGACTGGTCTCGTTGCAGGCTTGCCTTCGTTACTTTCCTCAAAATGGCACTTGAATCCTTGATGAGGCGGGTCTCACCATAACTTCACATATTTTTATTTATTTATTTATTTTTATGTTTTTTCAATTGGATAGAAAAGAAGAGAATAATTTGTTAAAAGAGGAGGAAATAAAAAGTTTTAATTGTTTTTACCATTATAACTAATAAAATTTATAATATTGTAATAGAGGAAGATACTGTACTTAAAAGTGGTATAATTTAGGATAGAATTTAATTTAAAACTTCTAGTTTAGTTGTTTTTCCTTCTTTATTTCGTTTATTTTTTGGTAGATAAAAATTTGTGTATTTTTATTTCCTTCTCGTATCATTTTTACTTACTTCCTTCCTATTTTTTCTTCACAACTCTTTCTTTTTTCCTACCGAACACATCATTAGAGTTATTATTAAATTAAAATAAAAATAAAAATATATATTTAATAAAAATTTAAATATATGATTTTATTTTATTTTTTTGTTTGAAGATGGTGGAGATATATACAAACAAATATTTTCTTTGATCCGTCAGAGACCCACAGTAATACAAATGATACAAAAGGTCACGGATAGGGAAAAAAATCAACCAGCCCCTCAACAGTGATAGTTCGTGCACCAGAACTAACCCGACCGACCCTTTATCTAGGGCTTTGCACGCTTGGGAGACAAAAGTCATTATTTAAACCAAGTGAGGAGAAATCTGTCAGAATACATTCCTCTTCGTCACTGTCTTCTTCCTCCCAGCTCTATAAAATTAATTTTATACGGAGTACATGTGTGTATATATATATATATTATATGTAAATCATTACTCTCACCATTCTTCTGACTCACACCCTCTTCTGGTTTTCCGAGACAATTCTTAGAATTAGGAAACCCTAGAAAATACTATTAACAGTTGTCATTGTCAATTGACATTATCGGTTAAATAATTTCCAAATGGTTTCTTTCAGAGAATTCCCTGGAATTTATTTTCCCGTGTTGTTAATTACAACCTCGGAGTCGGAGCTACCATTCCCCTAAAGTGTACAATTTGATTTCTACCACACTCTTTTCAGTCATTTGATTTTATTTATTGACCCGATTTGATTTCAATTTTTCATGTACGATTGGGAAAGTTATCAACTTGTGTAAATTAAATGAATTTTGACAGTGGAAAATTAGGGGTTTTTGTTTGAAGGGTTTGATCCTTCGTTTGTTGTAAATTACTGTATTTTATTTTTCTCCGCGAGGGAGAGATTGTCATCAGTTTGTGATGGAGAGCGGTGGAGAAGCTGGGGATGATCAGGGTTCTGGATGGTTGCAAGTGAAAAAGGTGTCTTTTTTTTTTTTTTTCATACTCATTTTCAGAATTTCTATAATCTGATTTATATTTGATTGTTTAAGTTATTGTGTTTTGGGGGAAAAACAAAAACTGAATCTAGGAAAAGGGTGAATACAAATGTACCATGTATTACCTCCTGCCTTGGAAAATTGAGGATATGGGCGTGCTTGGTTTAAATACTGGGATGATGATGATAGATGTGCTTGGTTATAATAAGATAAAGATGGTTGTTTATCTTGTAATTTAATTCCTTTATATTAATCCTCTAAATTCTCATAATTTCGTATTTGTTTGCCTTAACTTATTATCTAGTTATTTATCTGAATATGTTTGTTTCAATATCATAGACAGACAAAGGTCTCACCTAATTACCCAATAAAGTGGTTAACGCTGAAAATTTTCAGTGGTTTCTAACCTGAACAAAATCTAGGGTCATTGACAGGCCTCAGATTTGGCATTTTCTTTTTAAAATGAATTTGCTGTGTCTAAAGTTGTATGTGAGGAAAATCACTAGAGATAGATTGGCATGCACAAGTAATGTCAGTGGTATACGGCTAATTAGGAAAATTATTGAATCAAACTATCAGATGTTTGGAGAAATATTTACTTTGCTTTTAGTCACTATAAGTTGCTTTTGTCTCCTTCTACATTAAATCATTTTTGTTTCTCTCTCATTCCTTGTAAGTTATACAATTTGTATTCTGGCTGGCTAATGTTTCACATGTTCTGAGAAAAGAAGCTCTTTTGATGCCGAGTTTATGTGATGTTTTCTTCATCTGACACTTATTCTGTTATTTTTACTCGTTTTTCTTTCTTCTATTTTCTGGTGTAGTAAATTAGGCGTGTTTCTTTTAATTTTTGTCTGTATGATGCTGTGAATATTGTATGCTTCTTTTATTTTTCGTCTATATGATGCTGTAAGTTACTGTAACCTGAAATCAACATCGTACCATATTTTAGTGGCATAGTAACAGTGGTAAACTGATTTTGGTGTTCAGGGGCATGCTTTAAGGTTTATTTATTTATTTTTTAACATTGCTCAGAATTATTGGAAGTTGCTCAAAGTTCACTATACAAAGTTGGATTTGGAGATTTTATGAAAAAATATCAAATGGCTTGTAGAAAGATGCATTTTGTTGATGGCCACTTTAGGTTGCTTTTGTTTTCCTTATACATCGGACCATCTTTAATTCTGTTTGTATCTTTGTAAATATACCTTTTAAATACTAGATAGGCTCATATTCCACATGCATTGGGGGAAAATAAATTTGTTCTTTTTTTGTATTGAATTTTAATGTGATGTTTTATTTAACTTCCTGTTGATGTTATTTGTTCTGTGCTTGTTCTCCGTTGCTTTTTTTTTTTTTTTTTCACTTCACTTTCTTTTTGGTGGAGTAAGTTTTATTCTTCCACAATATGCTATGTTTATTAGGATTTTTCTATAACCTTTTTCTTGTAAATACCAAGTGAAAGGACCTGGTATTGGGAGCTTAATAAGATTTCAAGAATTTATTCATTCATCTCAGTTAATAGTGGCACTTTGTTTCCTTGTTTCTGTTCAGAAGCATAGAAGTAGTTCAAAGTTCTCCCTGCAAGGTTGGGTTGGGGGACTCCCTGGAAAACAGGCTTCTAATGTTCTGCGTAGTCAGCTTTCATCAAATCCTAAAGGTGGAAATGCACACGGCAAGTGTGGACCTGGTGGCCAGCCTTCAAAAGCAGGGAGAGATTATGCTGTACATGGCCAGGGCGGCGTTGCAAATTCAACTTTTGTTTCAAATGAAAATGTGAAGGATGTGCATTACCTTGATAAATGTGTGGTTAGTCAAGATAATGAATGCCCCAAGTTACCACTGTTAAGAGCCGTAAATGCCTTAAATTCTGATAATAAACCTGGAGAAGCTAAAGAACTTCTTCAAGAGGATAAGCCTGATGTTATTCAAAAAATAAAATGGGGTGATTTGAGTGATGGAGCATCAGTATCGCATCGTGAAAACACTGTTAGAGCAGAAATTAGATTCGGTGATATTGTGAATGATAATTTAATTAGAAAGGAGGCCGAGAATGGTAGTTGTTCGGATTCATGCATTTCTTCTAGCACTGATACCGAACATTACAAAATGGTGGCAATATCTATTAATGCAGATCAGCTTCTTCACCAGACACTTCCATTGTCTCCAAGAGATGAATGTTTTGAAGAGTACTGTAAAGAGGTTAATGAAGTATCGGCAGAAGATGTAAAAGTACTAATCACAACTGAAAAAATAGTTAAATCAAGTGGTGACATTTCAAATTGCAGGGAAGCACACTCTGAACATGTCAACTTGGTAAATAATGACACTTTAGGTGCTATATGTGAAGGGGCTGGGATGTTGGTGGAAATTGCAGCACCTGCAGTTATATGTGAAGAAGGTGATTCAGAAATTTCCAAATTACAAGTTGTTAATGCTGGTTCAATCACAGAGGTAACATCCCAAGATTCTGAGTTACTTCCGCCTGAAAAGGATGGTCCTGAAACTCCAGGAAAATATATGGTACCGGCCTCCACTGCAGATTGCGAGGGTCAACAGGCTGGTACGATTCTTGATAATTTGTCAAAAGGCCCAGTTATAAATGCTATTGGTGCTGGTGACACTGGTGAAAGTAAAGAAAGGTTTAGGCAACGGCTTTGGTGCTTTCTCTTCGAAAATCTTAATAGGGCTGTAGATGAACTTTATCTTCTTTGTGAATTAGAATGCGATTTGGAGCAGATGAAAGAGGCCATTCTTGTTCTTGAAGAAGCTGCATCTGATTTTAAAGAACTAAAATCTAGAGTGGAGGAATTTGAGAAAGTGAAAAGGTCCTTTCCTCAAATGATTGATGAGGTACCGATGACCATGAAGTCGGATCATCGCAGGCCACATGCACTGTCATGGGAGGTGAGCATGCTTGCCTCATTTTTCATTAATGAATCGGTTACTGCTGAGAGTGCTCTGAAATTATTAATGCTAAACATCATTCAAGCATATACGTTTGTAGACATGTGGGATTGTACATTGAACACCAATTAGAAATTTTATTTTTGGTTACTTAGGAATAATGTATCCTTTGAACTCTCTTTGTTCTCTAAGGATTTTTATTGGTGAAGCCTTGGACCATTACCCTCTGGTGGAATAGACTACATAGATGAAAGCAAATGAAAATTCTTTTAATCTTTATTATTATTATTATTATTATTATTATTATTTTTGGAATTATAAGCGCTAAAATCATTGATACAATAATGGCCTTTCATTTGTAATGAATCAAATTTCCTAAAGTGATAAATTATCAATATTACTTCATTTTATTTATTTATTTAACAACAAATGTTTATAATTCAGTGTCTTATTCAATAATTTCAATCTTCAGAAGTGACATTGTCTGGAATTGAATATAATATATTAATATCCAATTATTTGTTTTGTTAATTTTTTGAAAGCAATTTATCTTTGCACCTTTGAAACTCATGTAAAGTTCTAGTTTGACAGAACATCTATTAATTCCTTGTATGTGAAACTATATGTACTGAAGTTTACAATGAAGTGGTAAAAACTATAGGCATGTTTAATGGTGAAACTCCTTACTAGTGTATCCTCTAAAAACAATCCTCGATAAAGAGTTTAGTTTCCCCTTACTTTGACTTAAAATAAGGAGATTGTTACATTTTCATTGAGATTTTTGTGAGCATCTACTGTTCTATATGCCCATTTGTTTGCTTGTGTTAAAGGCTTAAGGATGACAAGATGATATGTCCATATGCTATTTATCTTCTGAAATAAACTTTGTAATCTTACATTGACTATCAAAACTTTTTATTCATTGCTTTTGTACATAAAATATGTTAGCCACCTTATGCTGAGTGCAGGTCCGGCGAATGACAACTTCACCTCACAGGGCAGAAATACTTTCTTCATCTCTTGAGGCTTTTAGGAAAATTCAACAAGAGCGAGCTAGCATGCACGCAGCTAATGATGCTGAAAGACTGGGGCCTGATTGTTCTAATCAACATTGCAGAACTGCTGATATTCTGGAGAATTCTGCTGGGAGAAGTTATGCGAGAACCAATGCTAAAGAATCAATGCTAAAGTTGAGGAAGCAGAGTGGAGTCTTAGATCCTAGTCGGCGTAACTTGAGTGAAGAGAGGAGGAATGTTGAATCAGGCAGGTCCAGCAAAATAAGCACAGCGCAAAATAGTCGTCTCCCTCCACAGAATTCATTTGCTTCTGATACTTATGCATCTACACTACCTCTCAAAGAGAGTTCTGCTGCTTCTGTCAGTGGAAAGAGCAAGAGAGACCAGCATGGTTATATTCCTGAAACGGAAAAGCTGCTTCCCAAGAAAGATAAGATGTCAGAAAATATGGTTGAGAAAGTTCCAAAATCTGTTGATCACCTGAAGAAGCAACTTCCTCTTTCTGAAAGGGATAAGGAAAGGAGAAATGGAACATCCTGGAAAGCCATGGATGCTTGGAAGGAGAAGAGGAACTGGGAAGACATACTTGCATCTCCATATCGTGTTTCTGCCCGCTTTTCACATTCCCCAGGTTTGGGCAGGAAAAGTGCTGAGCGTGCACGTATCTTGCATGATAAACTAATGACTCCTGACAAGAAGAAAAAGACTGCTTTAGATCTGAAAAAGGAAGCAGAAGAGAAACATGCAAGGGCTATGAGGATTAGAAATGAGTTAGAGAATGAGAGAGTTCAAAAGCTGCAGCGTACCTCAGAGAAATTAAATCGTGTTAATGAATGGCAGGCTGTTCGCAGCATGAAGTTGCGAGAAGGAATGTATGCCCGTCACCAACGTAATGAATCTCGGCATGAAGCTTTTTTGGCTCAGGTTGTTAGAAGAGCTGGTGACGAGAGCAGTAAAGTTAATGAGGTCCGTTTCATTACTTCGCTAAATGAAGAGAACAAAAAGTTAATTTTGCGCCAGAAACTTCATGACTCAGAGTTGAGAAGAGCTGAGAAACTTCAAGTAATGAAGAGTAAACAGAAAGAGGATATGGCAAGAGAAGAAGCTGTCTTGGAACGCAAGAAGCTCATTGAAGCTGAAAAGTTGCAGCGCCTTGCAGAGACACAGCGAAAAAAGGAAGAGGCTCAAGTAAGAAGGGAAGAGGAACGCAAAGCATCAAGTGCAGCCCGTGAAGCAAAGGCTATAGAACAGATGCGGAGAAAGGAGATTAGAGCCAAAGCCCAACAGGAGGAAGCTGAACTCCTGGCCCAGAAATTAGCTGAAAGGCTTAGTGAAAGTGAACAGCGTCGCAAATTTTACTTGGAGCAAATACGGGAGAGAGCTTCAATGGATTTTAGGGATCAATCTTCACCTTTACTGCGACGTTCTTTGAATAAGGATGGTCAGGGTAGATCTACACCGACCAACAGTGGTGAAGATTGTCAGGCAAACATCTCAGGTCCAGGAAATTCTGTTCTTCCAATTGGCAATGTTGCATTGCAACATTCGTTGAAAAGAAGGATCAAAAGAATTCGTCAAAGGCTTATGGCTCTAAAATATGAATTTCTTGAGCCTTCAGTTGGTCCTGAAAGTGCTGGCATTGGATATAGAACAGCTGTGGGGACTGCAAGAGCAAAAATAGGAAGATGGCTTCAGGAACTTCAGAGACTTCGACAAGCAAGAAAAGAAGGGGCTGCAAGTATTGGATTAATAACTGCTGAAATGATTAAGGTACTTATTGTATATTTTTCTTATTCTAAATATGTCAACTGTGTTAAAATTTGAAAAAATTAGGTTTCATGTTTATACTAGTTTATGACATTCAATCTGATGTATGAGTGTGGTAATTTTGTTGATAATGATTATGAACCAAATTCTTGGAATGAATGGAGGTTGCCAATTTTCTACTTCCATTTTTTTTTTCTTTATTTAATCTGTTGGAGAACTTGTTGAATTTCTAGTTCATCACATCTAATTTTTATTTGTGGATTAGTTTTTGGAGGGAAAGGACCCTGAGCTGCAAGCTTCGCGCCAAGCTGGGCTGCTTGATTTTATTGCTTCTGCCCTACCAGCTTCTCACACATCAAAACCTGAAGCCTGCCAGGTGACTGTATACCTTTTAAGACTTCTGAGGGTAGTACTATCAGTGCCTGCAAACAGGAGTTATTTTCTTGCACAAAATCTCTTGCCCCCAATCATCCCTATGCTTGCGGCAGCTCTGGAGAACTATATTAAGATTGCAGCATCATCAAATGTTCCCGGTGGCACCAACTTGCAATTAAGTAAAACATCAATTGATAATTTGGACTCAATATCTGAAGTATTGAATGGATTCTTGTGGACTGCTATAACAATCATTGGTCATATAAGCTCCAATGAATGCCAACTTCAAATGCAGGATGGTTTACAGGAGCTTGTGATTGCATATCAAGTTATTCATCGACTGCGAGATCTTTTTGCGCTATATGACAGGCCACAGGTGGAAGGGTCCCCATTTCCTTCATCTATTCTCTTAGGCATAAATCTGTTGGCAGTTTTAACATCCAGATCCAGAACCATTTCTTCCATTGATTGGGAATCTTTTCCAACTGAAACTGTTCCAGGAAATAAAACTCAAGAAGTTAAACTGGCAGAGGCTGCAGATTTTGGAAGTTCATCTGTATATGACTCTGGAGGAGATTATAGAACTCCATTATCTGCACTAAATGGCATGCCTGTACCTTTGCCAGATGTACCAGAAGATAGGCCATTAGATGAATCATGTATGACAAAAAGAAATGATGACTTGGTAACCGTTGACAAGAATTCTGATAAAGTTGAGTTAAGTAGCACTGAAATGGACACCGTGGATAATCCCAATGCGCCTCAGAGTTTGCTGATAGATGATACTTCCAAACCTTCTGTTTCTCAGAAGGATGAGAAGTGCTCTATCGTTAATGGTACAGATCAAAAGAATGAAAACAAGTTGTGCTTGAAGCAACCAGTAGCATTTCTTCTTTCTGCCATATCTGAAACTGGTTTAGTCTGTCTTCCTTCCCTGTTGACAGCTGTTCTGTTACAAGCAAACAACAGATCGTCTTCTGAACAGGTAATTTTTGCTGTCAATTGCAAATACACCTATTTGAATGTGTGGTCATAAGCTTATTGCGTCATGATTCATAACAACTTCAATTGTTGACTGCTCTCAGATTCTCGCAGATTTGGTATCTTGGGATCTTGTACAATTTCCAATTATTTTTAGTCAACTTATGGATCTTAGTTTTTAAGGTCGTCTTTTGTCAAACAGCATGCTGTTAAATGAGATTGAGAGTATTACTAATTTACAAATGTATTTTTTGATCAAGATACATGCCTATAGAAAGTTCCGTTCTTATCATTTAACCTTGTACATTTACAGAACTTCATCGCTGAAGACCAATATTTGCAGTTTTATATTGGTTTCACAATAGATCTTACAGGATTCTGTGTTATCTCTCTGTCCCTCTCTCTCCCCTTCTCACTCTCTCTCACGCATGGACACCTGCACATGCATATGTTTGTCTACTATGCTGGAAGAATATGAGAAGATAGGGAAAAGTATGCAAGTATGCAGCATTATCCTCACTCCCTCCCCTCTGCAGTTTGTTCATTGAGGCATCTTGTTTTACACTGACAAGTTTGTGTCATTGAAATTGTATGTCATCAATTAGAAATTTGCCAAGCTGGGTACTCAAAAATGGATTGACCTACCCCAATGTCCATAACAGGCCCCTTCTCCAGAGAGAGAGAGAGTGGACTTTCACACCCGAACTCTTGTAAGCCTACTGGCACTTTCCTAACTCCTGTTTTTCACCCCATTCTTTTCCTTTTTTTGTAGTTTTGGTTACAGAGTGTCTTCAAGATGCACTATTTCTGAATTTATTGGGTACTGGTTTTGTCCTTTCTGGCCTAAAGTTACTATCCCTATCACATACTTGTGGGGCATCTTGGAGGAATGAGGCAGGTGACATAGTCAACAGGTCTATGAGGCGAGGAAGACTAACTAGAACAGTGGAGCTTATGGAAATAACACCCACAAATAGTACTGGTTGGAGATAAAATTGGAGAATATTAATTAATGGTTTGGCCATGTGGAAAAATGGTCATAACTGCACCGATGAGGAAAAGTGATATGGTCCGTCATCATTGTAATGCTAGGGAAAGGGGAAACCAAAACTAACATGGGTTGAAATAGTGAGGAAATATATGATTATTATTAGTGTTAAATCTTTCTAGATGAGCATTAAATTACCAAAGACTCGCACTTCGGTATTTACAAATTGCAGATGAATTGTATTCTGTTTCAGGTTTCATATGTGCTTCCATCTAATTTTGAAGAAGTAGCAACTGGAGTGTTGAAGGTGTTGAACAATTTGGCTCTGATAGAAATTACTTTCATGCAGAGAATGCTAGTAAGTTATTCTTGTTTCAACTTGTCATAGGTTCATTTTGAATCTTCTTTTATAATGTCCATTAGACACTTGAATCTCTGTGATGTTTTCTACAAATTTGTCTTCTTTTCCTCTTATATTTGTAACAGGCTAGGCCAGACCTGAAAATGGAATTCTTCCATTTGATGAGTTTTCTTCTTTCACATTGCACAAGCAAGTGGAAAGTAGCTACTGATCAGGTGATTCTTTGCTTGCCACTATTTTATTTTTTCTCCCCCAAGTATCTATCATTTAATTAACGACAAAGAGACAGAACCCTCTCTGGTACCGAGTACAAGAACTAAGAAAACTAAAAACTGGGCAGCATCACTAAGAATGCCCATTTCCAAAAGCTGGATAATAAATCTCTACTGATTCAATGCCAAAGTAGTGCAAACATTAAGTTGGTAGAGTAGGATGAACAATATGCATAAACTCAATAATTTCCCACAAAGTTCCTAAGTGCTACAATTTAACTTGCTGAGAATTAATTGTTATTGACCGTCAAATCTATAAATGGTACTTAAAATAGTGAAGTTTAATTATTTGAAGTACAAAGAATATTAGTGTAACTCCAAACTATCCCAACATCATCTACATGCTCTCATCAATATATCATTTTCAAAAAATAGAATATAACTAAATAAAAATCTCGACTCTTTTGGATGAATGAGTCCGGCTTCCTTGTCTTGGTGGTCCTTTAAGAAAGCTTCCGCAGAGGTTGTGTTTCAATTACACAATCCAACTTAATTTAAAATATGGTTTTAGATTTTCAACAAATGGGCCGGATTAGGCATTGAGTTTAGATGAGACAATTCATAACTCTTAGTTGTATTATTTCATGGTCGCATGTAGGTTGCTTAATAGTGCGAGAAATTTTATGGGCAGGCCTGCTAATTGCTTATGTGCTGTCTGTGTAACATATTTCAGATTGGTTTGCTTCTGCTCGAGTCTTTATTGCTTCTTGGTTACTTTTCCTTGTTCCACCCCGAGAATCAAGCTGTCCTTCGATGGGGAAAGAGCCCTACCATCCTTCATAAGGTCAGTAGATATTTGACAAAAGTTTTTTTAATTTCGAATGATTGTTGGAAAAATCTAAATGTTGAGCTGGAAGAACAGGTATGCGATCTGCCTTTTGTGTTCTTCAGTGACCCTGAGTTGATGCCAGTCTTGGCTGGCACACTAGTTGCTGCCTGCTTTGGGTGTGAACAGAACAAAGGTGTTGTTCAGCAAGAGCTCAGTACGGATATGCTTCTTTCCCTAGTAAGATCTTGTAAAAGGAGTTTGCCTGCACATCAATCCAGTTTGATACTAGATAGTCCTACAACCGACTATTCTATTGAATCTTTTAACTTGGGTCCTGAATCTAGAAAAATTCATGGTGACATCCATCTTAGATCCAGGAGAAGTCTCAGGATTTCTTCAGGTAAGGTTGGTGCTTCAGGAAACAACACCAGAACCGGCAAGATGCGAAACCAGAAAGACAGCAAATCAATAAAACCGTATGAAGAAATGGCTCTGAAGAAAAAATTGTCAGCTTCAGAAACTTCCTCTACCTTGATGTTTCACTCAAGGTTTCCTGGAAGCTTCATTGATAGAGCAGAGAATTTCTTTTCGGAAGAGTTGAACAGTTTGACTGATCATTTATGAGGTAAGACTTGCTTAACATTTGATTTTCTGTGGTGATATCGGCATTGGAGCACATGCTGTAGGGTAGTTCTACTCTCCAATTTGACTCAACTACAGTTGATGGGTTAGCAGATTAGTCGACACTTCATTGCGCAAGCAGTTCACTTTTTACAGACTTCGAAAATATATATCAGAAACAAATAACTACATGGTTCCAAAGCTTGAACAAAGTAGTCTCCTGTCGGTGCCAAAACAGCATTTCAAAGATGTTGAGGCCGGTCATGACGAAGTTTTTAATTATGGTTGAGAAATCCGTAGTTATATATGAATTTGCTACAATGATGCATCATTCATTGAATTTCATGAGTGACAAATAAGGTTGGCAGGATCAATATTTTATGCTGTGTTGATTTTATTTCTCTGACCAAAACAGGCAGGACTGACTCTTTGACTTTCTATTGCAATGAGCAAAATGATTCACTCTTCAAACTGAACGGTGTTCAATTATTCCATCTTGATATTCCATCTTGCTGCTTGTTTATAGGAAACCTTAAAATAACTCGGATATTAAAGCAGTCCTTCATTACACAGTAAAACCTTTTTATCATTTGCACTTGTATATATATATATTTTAACTGTGTTCCGCTAAATTGGAATCAAAATCTTATCTGGTCACATTTTTTGGGCGGTTCCTTGTGGCAGGTGATTTTTTTATTTTATTTTATTTATTTATTTAACTATAATGGTGAATTTACAGCAAATAATAGCGAAATTCAAACAGGTAAAATTTCATCATTATAGCTTTAGACCCAAAAAAATCTACAAAAGAAAAAAGAAACAAGCTTTCGTGTAACAAATATAAGAATGAAAAGATGGAAACAGAAACAAACCTTTCATGTAGCAAATGAGAATGTTACTGGAAAATGAGATTATTGAAAATGAATTTAAAAATTAAATATAATAGGTGAAATGGCGTAGAAAAAAATAAAAGAGAATTCATATTTTCAACCTCATTCATATGGGGATTAGGACAAAAATAATGATGAATAATAGAATTCACAGAGAATCGATTTTGATTTGAATTTTTGACCTAAACAACAATAATTTGGCACTTGGTTCATAGAACTAATTGTGCCAATCATTTTCTGTAAGCCTCCAATTGACTTTGCAAAAGTGCGTCTGGAATTTCAACAGTTCACATCCCACAATAGAACAGTTTGGCATCACTGCAACTCCCCACATAGATATATACATGTAAAAACCTTAAAAAAACGGCTGCGAAACTATAACTAATTGTAACAATTAGCAAAAAAAATGTAAATCTTGTATTTGCAGATAGAATCTGTAGTTGTGAACAATGCCTTTTAAACCACAACTGGCAAAACTTACTGGCCACTTCCTCTGAATTATAAATACATTCTCAAAACAACATTGCCCCCTATTCAAGGTTGATCGTGCAGGGACACGGAACCACCTTTTTAGTACATGTAATTTTGTCTGGCACATATTTTGTAATACACCCAAAAATAATACAAGATATATCAGAAATGTTACAGAGAGGAGTTGGCTGTTAAGGCAAGCAGTAATAGATAATAATAGATGCTTAGTATACAACAAAAACAAGAAACATGGGGGATGAATTATGCAGCAAAGATGGTGAAGAGACTGCTCTAGGATGCTTCATCGCCTTTAGGGTCTTTAAATTCTCGAGTATTGGAGGGTCTTTTGTGTTCTTCATTGCTAGTAACAGGGTCTTTTACTATAGAGTATGCACTCCCAGGAACTTCGATTAAAAGCTCATCCTCAACCATGTTCTCCTCAATCTCCAAATGACCTTGGTCCTGAGATTAATAACATAATGTTAAAGGGATAAAATGTCAATAGAGAGGATGGATCACAAACTTAAAACTTCTGATCGTACATAAATATACACTGACGTTACAAACGTGTCATATATAGATTTAAATATATGGCCATACCCTTCTTCCTCTCTGGCCCTCCATCATATAACCCCAGTGACTTTACAAACTTGTCATATATATACAAAACTATAATGTTATTTGATATTGATCCTTGTTTATATTGGAAATTATTTTGCTTTGGCCTTCTGACAAAAAAGAATTTGTTTAATATGCATATTATGCATACACTTTAGCTATAATAGCATTAAACAAAGTGTGTGCATAATATGCATATTAAACAAATTCTCTTTTGTCAGAAGGCCATAGCAAAAAAATTTCCAATATAAACGAGGATCAATATCAAATAACATTTTTTTCCCCACACGAGATGAGGTTCCATTGCCAAGTAGCTCACAATATTCTACCCACAATCAGAAGAAAGCAAGAAGAAACAGAGAACTTGTCTCGCCATGTATATATATTTAAATTTATAGTATCATTTCCTGTACCACATGGATTGCCTGAGCTTGATTGCTTATACGGTCTGATAAATGCATGCAATATAT